>QRFJ01004460.1:0-157249 GCA_006176705.1 Cocos nucifera
CATTTACACCCAATAGGTACTATACCTTCTGGTGGATCTACCAAGGTCCAGACTTGGTTTGAGTGCATCGAGTCAATTTCTGACTGCATTGCCTCTAAGCCATTTCTCGGAGTCGATATCTGATATCGCCTCGTTGTAGGTTTTGGGATCATCACCATGAGCACCATTACCTATGAGGAACATTTTCTCTACTTCCTCTGAAATAATACCTAAGTATCTTTCAGGGGGATGGAAAACTCTTTTCGATCTACGAGGTGGAGGAGGTAGTGTTCTTATTGGCTCAACCTGATTTGGTTCCAATTGGTCCTTAGCTCGTTGTACTTGTGAGACTTTCTCATCAAGCTTAATCTGCTTTCCAATGCCGCTATCTTGAATAAACTATTTTTCAAGAAAGATGGCATGTCGACTCACAATCACATTGTGGTCTTCTGGAATGTAGAAATAGTATCCTAATGACTCTTTAGGATATCCTATGAATCGAGCTCTAAAGGACCTAAACTCTAACTTGTCCGCTTGTTGTCTTTTGACATGAGCCGGACAACCCCAAATTCTGAGATGACTCAGACTTGGTTTCTTACCATGCCATATCTCATACGGTGTGGTAGGAACGGTCTTAGAGGGAACCCTATTCAGTAGATAAATTGAAGTTAACAATGAAGTGTCCCCAAAGAAAATCAGGAAGGTCTGTGAAGCTCATCATGGATCGGACCATATCCAATAGAGTCCGATTTCTCCATTCTGAAACCCGTTGAGTTGAGGTGTTCCTGGTGGAGTCCATTGAGAGACTATGCCATTTTTCTTGAGATAGTCTAGGAATTTCCGGCTAAGGTATTCACCTCCTCGATCTGATCGAAGAACCTTAATGGGTTTTTCAGTTTGTTTTTCTACTTCATGTCTGAATTCTTTGAACTTTTCAAAAGCTTCAGACTTGTGTCTCATAAGATACACATACCCATACCTAGATAGATCATCGGTAAAGGTAATGAAGTAGACAAAATTGCCTCTAGCCGGCACATCAAATGGGCCGCACACATCAGTATGTACTAGGGCAAGGAGATCTGTGGCCCTTTCCCCATGTCCTACAAAAGGGAGTTTAGTCATTTTGCCTTGAAGACAAGATTCACAAGTTGGATATGACTCGGAAGTCAATGGACTCAATAGCCCATTTTTCTCCAATTTGTTGATCCTATCTTCTGCTATATGACCTAATCTTAGGTGCCATAGATATCTATCATTTGGACTATCCCTAGGTCATTTGGCATTCACGTTTTGCTCGATAGTTAGAATAGGTACATCAATATGTAGCTGATAAAGACCATTAATAAGAAAACCATTTGTAATTTTATTTCTTTCATAAAGAATGTTACAATGGTCCTTAAGAAAGGTAATCACATAGCCTTCTAGTGCTAAGCATGAAACAGAAATCAAATTCCTGCTAGCTGTAGGCACATAATAACAGTCTTTCAAAACTAAGTCTAAACCAGATGGTAATCGAAGAGGGTATGTTCCCACGGCCACTGCAGCAACTCTTGCTCCATTACCGATGCGTAGGATCATGTCTCCATCCCTCAGCCTCCTGCTATCCTCAAGATCCTGCATGGAAGTGCACAGATGAGCACTAGAACCAGAGTCAAGCACCCAACTGGATGCAGAAGAAATCGTAAGGTTAGACTCAATAACGAGCATACCTCCAGAAGGACCTTCCTTCTTATTCTTCAGGGTGGCCAGGTAAGTAGGGCAGTTCCGCTTTCAGTGGCCATCGCTGTTGCAATGGAAACACTTTTCTTTGACATCGGCCTTCTTCTTTGGCTCTGCCTTCTTCTTCTTTCCTCCTTCCACCTTCTGCTTTTTCACAGACTTCTTTTTCTTTCCAAAAGACTTTCTTTTGGAAGAAGTCCATTCCATAGCAAGAACTGAGCCTTTAGAACCTTTCATAGAAAGCTCAGCGGTAACCAGCATATTCATTAATTCGGCCAAGAAATTTTGAAGTTTATGCATGTGGTAATTCATGATGAATTGCCCATATGCATCAGTCAAGGATTGCAGAATAATATCATTCTGCAGATCCAAGTCTAACTTCACACCGAGCTTCTCAAGCTCTTCCATGTCCTTGATCATCATCAGACAGTGATCTTGGACTGACTGCCCATCACGCATCTTAGCCTTAAAAAGTCATTTCGTGACTTGATACTTGGCTGCGCGACTCTGTTCACCAAACATCTCCTGTAGGTGAGCCAACATTTGGCGAGCAGTCCTGATATCTTCATGTTGGCGCTGGAGCTCATCAGACATCGAGCCCAACATGTAATATCTGGCCTTATTATCTTCGTCTATCCATTTTTCAGAGACGCTCTCTGTTCAGTGGATGGACGGGCTGGTAAGGTGGGAGGGTCCTGGTCCAATACATGGGTTAACTTCTTGAAATCCAAAATAATTTTGTAGTTTCTGAGCCAATTTTTATAATTTGGTCCGGTCAGTCTATGTGTGTCCAGGATACGTGCTAATGGGTTGGATGCAGATATTTTTCTGTAGAGAGTCAAAGATTCTAGTTAGATATTATAATTATGACTTGACCAATTTATTTAGAAATTTTATTTTTAAATAAATTAGCTTCCACTATTTTCTCGGATCCCTACACTCCCTCTGTAGAGATGCAAAAATCTCCATGATTAATGATTTCTAGTGGGTGGTGCGGTCTCACCAACTGACTCATCACCTCACCTAACAGTTATTGGTGATGGGTTAGCCAATGAGTGAACAACTCTTGTTCAATGATTCTCTAATCATGGTGCACCCAAACTTGATCTCTAATTCATGAATCTCACCATATCCGAAATATTGATCCACTCCTTAGTTAAGTCAGACCCACCATTTGCACAGACTGGATTTCCTAATTGAGTCTCTCACCGTATCCAAAATATTGAGCCCAACTCATCCTCCAGCCCATAGCATCCAATGCCTAATAGACATGGTTGCATCTTCCCGGTGCAACTGAGCCACTGTATCCAGTCGAGAACAATCAACCCCGGGAAGGGCCCGCACATCTACAATGGTGGAAGACCTCAGACTTAATCTTTTCTTAGGGAAGAATTGATTTCAGGTCTCATTAAACTAGACTTGATCATAGTCATAACAATTATGACTAACCTAGTGGCATGGGTTAGCTCGGATTATTGACCACCTCAGATCAGAACTGTGTCAACAGATATGGCCAGGTAAGTGAGACCGGTGGAAGGAATATGCCATTAACTCATACAAGAATGCATTCAGGTCGAGTAGCTTCCAATTAAAAACCAGTCGGTCGTATGTGCCAAACTTACCTTAGACACCAAATTGTTGAGCCAGAACCAATTGGGTTAGCCTACAATCCAGACTCTAACCTCTGAGCCTAATTAGGTCTTGCTTGATGATCATCGTGACTCGATCTTGACCCAGACTTAATCCTATTAGGCTGGTCAATTTAAGCATTGTTGATCCCATCTAACCAACTCTTGATTCGGTTTGATCAACCGCTTAGACCTAATTGAGCTACCCAAGCCCGAACCCAATTATTATGAATATGTCTTAGATCTAAAATTCTCAATTTTAGACCTAATTAATATTTCATAATCTTAATTCTTAATTAAGTTAGGGTTCATAAACAAAATATGCACAATAAATCCTAGGATTTCAGGATCTAGGGTTTTGCAGAAAGTAAGTTTTTAATTTTTGATTAAGGACGAACACGCAGCACCCCTACACATCATAAGAACACCCCATCGAATGGGAGGAGAGGGCCTTTAAATCCTTACTTTGTTCTTATGATCGGACGGCCAAGAGGAATGCCTTAATCAGAAATACAACTAATCTACAAAAACTTTTAGATCTATATCATATATCTCATATAAAAAAATTAGATCTAATCATGGCATATGTTTTGCATACATCTCATGTATCAAATCATGCATTTTTTAGATCTAAATTATCTCATAATAATCTAAAAAATTAGATTTAAATTGATCATATCAAAATAAAATTCTAATCTAGACCCTAATTATGTAGAACTATTCTACAACTAGTCTAAACATGCAATCTATCATATCTCATATGATGTTTACAAATTAAATTTAATTTATTTTACTATTTTTTAGATATTGATTATAATATTTATAATATTAAAAAATAGTAAATAAATAGATCTAAAAATTATATTTAATCAAATAAAAATTATGACATGCAAGACTATTCTATAGAACTATTCTATTTTAGAACTAGTCATGCATATCTCATACATTTTAGATCTAGATTAATTAATTTTAATTTTTTAATTTTCTAATTTTAAATCTAATTATATCTCATGTGATATCTAAAATTACTAATTTATTAGATTAAATCAGATCTAAATAAATTTTATAAGAACCTAGCTCTGATACCTGTTGAAGAAAAATCCTGAATTTTTGGAGTCAGGTTCGTTCAGATCTGATTGGATCGAGAGACATATTTTAAAAATTTTCTCTTAGATCCTAATAAGATCTAATATTTTTTAGATCTAATTTTATAATTTAATAAATAAAAAAATTAAATAAAATTAAATCTAAATTAATTTTATCTTGATTCTGGGTAATCTGATTACCCGTTGATGATCCTACTAAAGCTCTGAGGTTCTAGATCTAGCCACGCAAGTGCCTGGCCTCTACCGATATCCACTCAGACTAGATCTAGAGATCTTCTTCTTCTCTTTTTTTCTTCAAAAATTAGATCTGAATCTAATTTGGAGGATCTTTGAAACTCCTTTCGAAGATCAGTAGTCGTCTCTGCAGCAGTGCTACCTTCTTCCTTTCTCGTCAGCCTTTTCTTATCTAAATTGCACTAATCTAAAGCCCAACTATCCTTGGGCATGGAGAGGAGAGAGATGGCCTGAAGGTGGCATGGAGAAGGAAGAGGGATAGTCTTGGGGCATGGCTAGGAGAGGAGTCTCTAAAAAGTGGGCGCAGACAGGTCGTTATATAGACCCTACTGCACCATGCAGTGCCACGTCGTCCCAGCCAATCACGTTGCTTCATGCAATTAGATCTAAATCTAATTGGTAGGATGATATCACCTGATCCAATTAGATGAGAGACCCATAGATTCATCATTAGATGGTGCCTAAGACTGGTCAAAGTCTATAGATGAGGGTCACCTAGTTTGAATCCAAGAAGCAACCTAGAGTCCCATCCATATGGGACTCTAGGCATCCCTATCCATGGGTGCACGCCATCCTAGGCATGTGCCCCCTTCTTTCCAATTTCTAGGGAGGGGACAAGCCCCTATCTGCTCTCCAATAAGTGCATGACACATGGGCAGATGTCCAAGGGTCAAAGGTCAATGTTTGACCAAGCTCAAAGGACAAGAATTAGTAGGTGACGAAAAATGATAGGTATTGTCTCAAATTTATTTCATAAATTAAGACAACCCTTTTCTGATCTGGATAAGCTCCAGTCAGACCAAGTAAAGGTACCTAAGTGAGTACAAACACATTTGGCTCAGTTGAGACAACTTTTAATGATAGAAAAGGAGAATGTTAGGTTCAATCGTGTGCTAGCATGATTTTCTTGAATCTAATTGAATCTAATTCAAATTAATTAAATTGGGTTAGTCCAATTGATGATATCCAAATCCAAACTCTTGTTTGTGTGATCTAATTAGATTCAGTTCTATATAGTAATGGGATATGTCATGATCTCTATCATCGAAACTCCTTTCGATGGATCAGAACTCTTCTGATTCAGATAACTGGAATGATCGATCATCTAAATCATTCTAATTGCTCCCAAAATCCACCAGTGACACCTAGCAGTATATGGTGGCAACCCATCAAAACTGAAAATGAACCTCTCGGTGTAGCTACTTATGTGATTAAGTTCTTCTATCTTGAGCCCTAATCAATTAGGGTTAAGGTGAACTCGTCAAACCCTAATTTCTATCATATGATTTAATCATTCGATTCAAGTTCGATGTGAAAATCTTAATAGAAACTCTTTCTATTATTTCACTCTCTACCATGGCCATGGGCTTATGGACTTGATTCTCATGATCATCATAGGGCTGCTCCTCATCCACCAAGGTAGATAGATTCCATCTTGGTGCAATCCAATTTCTACAATGAACATGCTATAGCCAACATACACCTCAGGATTCTGAATGGCTAAGAGATCGAGTCATGGTGTAGTCAAACTATAGCACCCTCAAGGTGAACTGCCAATGCACCTCAAGTCAAAGAACCAGACACACTACTGCAGCTTCGAGTCAGTCATCGATGAGAAGGTAGACTTTCTTATGACTACTCGAGGTGGTCACGCTCAGTGCCCTTGTTCTCTAACAAGTACCTGCACTCTCACTTCGGTGTCTCCACACCGTAGACTCAAGACTCATCTACTATAAAGAAGCGATTGTACACTAACCGTCTGGATTAATCACCATCCTCATGATGATCCTACGGTCAGAAGCATTTTTTGAGTTAATAATGAAAATTCTTTTCTTAAATTTTCAACTCTTGAAAATAAGAATTATCATTACCATTAACTCATGGGATGTATCATAGACACTAAATACACATATGTGATAGAAAATAACCCATTTTATTATTTATAGTCAAAATTATAATTTTGCCCCTAGAAGTATATTATAAGTGTCAGCCAATTCTGGCTTCTAGGGCACACATATCTAACAACAGCTTATAGAAATCTTATTTAATTTGATGCCATAGTCCTCTAATTATTGCTTAATCTACAAAATTTGAGCACAATAATTTTCAGCTACAATATATTCAACTTCTATTATAGATAGTACAATTAATTTTTTTTTAATAAACTATGAGATTAAGTTAACTCCTAAGAATTGATAAGTTTTACTAATACTTCTTCTATCAAGTTTACAACCAGTAAAATCAGTATCAGAATATCCAATTAAATTAATACAAGAATGTCTAGAATACCATAAACCAATGTTTAATATACTAATTAAATATCTAAGTATTTTTTAATAATAAATAGATATGATCTTGCACACATATATACACTCAAAATTATATCAAGTTTACTTGCCATAAGGTAGAATAAAAATCCAATTAAACCTCGATAAGTTTAGTATCGATACTCCTATCATGTTTATCCTTGTCAAGCTTATATGAGGGACTCATTGGTATTACAATTGGTATGCTATTCTTCATCCCAAAATTTTTTAAGTATTTCTTTATGTACCTAATTTGGTTGATAAAGATTCCTTCTTTAGTTTGCTTGATTTTGAGTTCGAGAAAAAAATTTAGTTCTCCCATCATGCTTATCTCAAACCCTCCTATATTAACTTGCCAAACTCTTGATAAAGAGATTCATTAGTAGTACCGAATATAATGTCATCTATATAGATTTATACTATTAATAAGTCATTATTTCTTTTCTTCAAAAATAATATAGTATTTATACTTTCCCGTATTAAATCATTGTCAAGCAGAAATTTACTCAATCTTTCATACAATGCTCAAGATGCTTATTTTAATTCATACAAATCTTTATTTAGTTTGAAAATATGATTTGTAAAAGTATAACTTTAAAAACCAAGTAGTTGCTTAATATATACCTCCTCAGCAATATATCCTTTTAAAAATACATTTTTAATGTCCATTTGATAAAGTTTAAAATTCATATAGCAAGTAAATGGAAGTAATAATTTAATAGCTTCTAATCTAGTCATAGAAGCAAAAGTTTCATCAAAATCAATTCTTTATTCTTGATTATAGTCCTTTACGATTAATCTTGCTATATTTTTGACAACTACTCCATTTTCATCTAATTTATTCCTATCTATACATTTTGTTCTAATTATAAGATGATCAAAAGGTCTACTCACTAAGGTCCCAATTTTATTTTTTTCAACTTAATTTAGTTACTCTTGCATAGCTATAATCCAATTTGGATCTATTTTAGCTTCTTCAATAGATTATGTTCTATTTGAGAAATAAAAGCTAAATAATTATCAATATTTCTTAAGAATGATCGAGTTCTTATCCCTTGTAATGGATCACTAATGATAAGGTCTTTTAGGTATCCATAGGCATATCTCCATTTCTTGGATAAGTTTTCATGATATTCTTAATCTTCCTCATGGTGTTCTTCATCAGCCTCCTTATTACCTTCTTCATTATTTTATGCTGAATCTTCTTTCAATATTAGATCTTTCATTCCTTTATTTAGAGTTTCTATATCATCATTATAATATCTTTCTTTCTCAAAGAAAAGTCATTAGATTCATCAAATATAACATGAATAGATTCTTCAACAATCAAGGTTCTCTTGTTGAAGACTCTATATACTTTACTAGATGAAGAGTATTTCAAGAAGATTCCTTTATCTGACTTAGCATCAAATTTTTTAATTTTATTTTTTTATTATTTAAAATAAAGCATCGATAACTAAAAATATGAAAATAATTGATATTTGATTTTCTTCTTTTCCAAAGCTCATAAAGGATTTAAAATTGGATGAATCAAAGCAAGATTTAAAATATAACATGATGTGTTAATTGCATGAACACAAAAATATCTTGAAAGGTTGCTTTGACACAACATGGTATGAGCCATTTTTTTTAAGTTATATTCTTTCTTTTTACTATCCCATTTTATTGAGATATCCTAAGTGCCAGAAAATTATGATCAATATTTTTATTTTAAAAACTCTAAAATTTAGTTTTTTGGTCATTTCTTATGCAAACTTTAGTTGAATTCTTTTTATCTAATTTTTTTTGATAAAACTTCAAACATACAGAAAATGCTTCATCTTTTTATGTAAAAAATAAAATCTAAGTAAATCGAGAGAAATCATTAATAATTACAAGTTTATATCTTTTTTTCCTAGGCTTGTGGTCTTAGTGGATCCAAATAAGTCCATGTGAATCAATTCTAAAAACTTAAAAGTTAAAATAATATTTCTAGATTTGAAAGAACTCCTAGTTTATTTTTCAAGTTGACATGCATCATAAATCTTATTATTTTCAAAACTCATTTTTGATAATTCTTTGACAAGATCCTTTTTAATAAATTTTAAAATCAAATCCATGCTTGCATGATCTAATTTATGATGCTACAACCAACTAATCTAATTAACTTTGGCATCCATTGCTTGATCATTTTTCATGAAAAGATTATTTAGATCAACTATGTAGATATTATCATACCTATATCCAATGAGTATAATGTCATTATCATTAGGACTAGAGATAATACAGATCAAAGATTCAAATGCAACTTTTAAATATTTATTATATAATTAACTAATATTTAGTAAATTATATTTTAAATCATCTATAACTAAAATATTCTCAATATAGATAGGAGTAATACTTATGCTACTAATTTCAATGATGCTTCCTTTGCCATTATCACCAAAGATCACCACTCCTTTTGCTTTAAAGATGATAAATTATATCTTTTTATCTATCATATGCCTTGAACAACCACTATCAAAATATCATTTTTTTTTCCATTGATTGTAAGACACACCTACAAGCAAAGACTAAGTTGTAATTTTAGACATTTAAGCTTTCTTGGATTCTTTGGGATTAGCTATAATGATTTCTTTCGAAATCCAAATCTTTTTAATCTTTTTGTTATTCAATTTTCTAAAGTTACAAAAATATGTCTTATATCCTAATTTACCACAACAATAATAAGAAATATTTGAAGTTGCATTGGATAAAGATTTAACAAAGAAATTCTTCAAAAACTTTTGCCTCTTGTGGGGATTAAAATCAAGTCTAGTTTTGTTAAAAATAGCTCTTTGACTACTTAAAATCATATATAATTTTTTAGAACTATAAGAAAATTTATCAACTATAGGTTTTAGTTTTTCAATTTCATTTCTCAAATCTTGATTCTTTGAGCAAAGAATCCTTTTCTTTTAGAAAATCCTCCTTCTCTTTAGTCAAAGCAGAATTATATTTTTTAAGTTCCTTGTTCTTCAATTCAAGTTTCTTGAATTCAACTAAAAGATTATAAAATGCATCATGTAACTCATCAAATATAAATTCAAACTTTGCTTCACAAGTTACCTCCTCTTTTTATGCCATGAGACATAGGTTCGTCTCTTTTTGAGTTTCCTCATCAGAGCTCAAATCATCACTATTGCTCCATATGATCATCATTACTCTTTTTTTAGTATTCTTAATAGATTTCTTGAGGAGAGGATAATTAATTTTGAAGTGCCCGAGCTTCTTGCACTTATAACATACAGGCTACTCCTTTTCTTTCTCCTCCTTGCTTGACTCACCCTTTGAAAAATACTTTCTTTTAAAATTTTATTTCTTTTTTCTTATAAACTTTCTAAATTTTAGGGTGATGAGAGACATATCTTCATCTTTCTCTCCCTCTTCCGATTCTTCACCATCTTCTTCATTTTGAGCAGTGGACTTGAGGGCTATGATTTTTCTTTTTCTTGCTTCCTCCTCGCTACTTTGCTTTATGATTAACTTATGAGTCATGAGAGAACTGAGAAGTTCTTCCAAGGATAGAGCATTTGAGGTCCTTGGCTTCTTGAATTGTTATAACTTTTACCTCCCAAGATCTAGGAAGTGACCTAAAAATTTTTGAATAAGTTCACTATTAGAATAAGATTTTTCCATGCTCTTAAAGTCATTAATAATATTAGTGAATCTAGTAAATATATCAGTAATAGATTCATTTTGTTCCACTTTAAATAATTCATATCTATATACAAATATATTAATTTTAGATTTATTTACTTGATTGGTACCCTCATGGGTAACCTTCAATCTATTCTATATTTTCTTAATAGAAATATAAGCAGAAATTCTATTAAATTCATTAGCATCCAAAGGATAATAAAAAAATATTCATAACTTTAGCATTCAATTGGATTATTTTTTTATCCAAGTCATCTCAATCCTCCTTCGATTTGGTGTGACGATGCCATCTACTATGATTGTAGATGTGTATTGGCCATTCATTATGATACTCCAAAGATTATAATCTAGTGCTTGAATAAAAATATGCATGTCGTGCTTTCCAATAAGTATAATTTGTGCCATTAAACTAGGGTGGTCTATTTGCGGATTATCCTTCAACAAGAAATATATTAATTTGCATTGCCATTTGATCTTTAACTCTTGATCATTAGATCAAATCTGGTTGAGTGCCTAGCTTTGATACCACTTATTGCCCACATAGATAACCTAAGAGGAGGGAGGGTGAATGGAGTTTTTCATAAAATTTAAAATTTATTATGCATAAATTTTAGAGTATATAAAGTATGGTAAAACTAAAAGAAGAATGCTAAAATAAATAAGCAATTAAGATATAATATAAGCAAAAGAGAAGCCACATACAAACACTAAGAATTTATAATGGTTTGGTGTCAAATCCAGTATCTATATTTACTCCCCAAGCTATCCTTGAGAATTTTACTATAATCTTTATATAGATTATGGCAAGATTACTTTTCGGGCTCACAATCTAAATCCAATTGATTTGTACTATGAAAATCAACCAAAACAACTTTCCAAAGCCTCTCCTAGGCTTTCTCAAGCAAACTCAATCCAATTTCAGGCTTAGACTGGCCTTGTTCTAAGTTTAATCTTAATTAAAACTTGCTTACAGTAGAAAATGAGAAATACATTTGTAAACTCAATAAAAGCTCTTAAAAGAGCAAATAAAAGTTGATAAAGCTCTTTGGAGAATGAGTTAAAGAAGCTTTGTAATCAATGCTCAGAAGAACTCTATGAATGCTTCAATATTTTTGAGGAATTAGTTATTTTCAGCTCTCTTGAATGCTTAATGAATGCTCTTGGGCTCTCACTTAGTTTTTCTCTCTTTCTTTTCTTTTTCTCTTAATTAAGTTTGGAAGCTTTTTAAATCCTCTAAAAAGACCAAACTAAATATTTCTAGCTATTGGGGACAAAAAACTAACCATTCGAAATCATTTGAAAAAATCTAAAATTTTTGTAAAACTAGCCATTATTGCTATCTACTATAGTTGAATCGACTCGAGACCAAGTAGGAGTCAACTCAAGTTTCTGTGTGTCAGATCATAGTTAAATAAGAGTTGGCTCGAAGACTATTCCACATAAATACTTCTCTATCTTTCTTGAAAGAGTTGGCTCGTAGACAAGTAAGAGTCAACTCGAGATCTAGCACTAAAATTTTTGCCTTCTATCTGACTAAGAGAGTTGACTAGTATTTAAGTAAGGATCGACTCTTAGTCTATGCCACTTGAAAAATGCATACTAGAGACAACTCCTTTGGATCTAGGGGTCGACCCTTGGTTTCTTCTTCTTGATTTTTTTATAATGTAGCTTTATCCAAACATCCTCTTTTGCTTCTAAAATTTATCAATTAATACATGCTTCCCAAGAATTATTTTAGCTTTCCAAAACTCTCTATACAAGAACTTCAACAACTCATTAGTATCAAAATAAGTACTCAAATATTTTGTATTTATCAAAATCAATCCTTGTGTCAACATAGAATGTGTTAGCAATTTAAATTTGATTGAAAGTTATTATGGATTGCAATAAAAAAATGTAGCAAATTTTGGATGTGAAATGGTATTTATAGGAAATTTGAAGAATTTAGTTCTCTTGTTGAGAAAATAATATGGAATGAAGGTAATTAAAAAGGATGAACAATTATTATAAATAATTTCTTTTATCTAATGTTTTGAGTGGATCCTCTAAGTTAAAGTTGTGATACCCCAACATCCTACATGAATCTTAAACTATAAAAAAAATAAGAAAAAAAGAAAAAAAAGAAATTTGAGAGAAGACTCCAATAATGAGTCTTCTTCTCTCAAAGGACTCCTACTCCTAAGTGGAATCAGAAATCCACCATCAGAGAGGAGTTCAACTCCTTCCCTTTAGCCTATTTAAAGAAAAAAGTGTTTCCCTCATCTTCCCATCAAGGATTAAGGCCCAAATCAGAGGGGATCATCAGAATTTCTTTTTGGAAGCCATCATTATGCCTACCAAAAATTAGGATTGGAGAGCTGCTAGAGCCCAAGGTAAGCCTCAACCCTCCTTCTTTCCTCTTTTTCCTTCCTCTCCAAAACGTTACACATTGCAGCCAATCGTTGATTTCGTTGGAAGATTGGAAAAACAAAATCCCCTATTTTCTCTTATTTCCATCCCTCCTCTTTCTGATTTTTCTAATGCTCATGGTTTTCATTGACCATCAGTCTGGGATCCTTAGGTTGCACCATTGTAGCCCTAACTATTGTTGACCCCAGCTACACAAATGGTGCTCCACTATTTTGAGATTAAAAATGGAGAAGCAATCCTCTATTTTCTATGGATTTCTTCTTCAATTTTTCTAGCATCATTGCTGTCGACCACCAGTTGTAGAACCCTAGCATTGCCACCATCATCGGTGGCTCGCATCTTCGGCCACGACCATCTCTAATTGACATCCTCTATTTGGGAAAGAAGGGCAACCCAAAGGTCCCCTATTTTGCCAAGAATCGACAAAAAGAAAAAAGGAAGAAGAAAGAAAAAAAGAGAAAAGAAAAAAGAAAAAGAAAAAGGAAAAGGAAAAGAAAAGGAAAGAAAGGAAAAAAAGAGAAGAGAGTTTTTCTCTCCTCTCTCTTTCTCTCCCTAGAATTATTTCTCTCTACACCTTCTCTCTAGTTTCTTTCTCTACTTTCTCTCTCTAAAAATCTTGCTTTTTCTCTCTAAAAAAGTATCTCTTTCTAGATGATACCTCTCTTCTAATTTTTAGAAAGAGCCTTAGATGGCTTTCATAGATCCTGGAGAAGGGATCTTGACCATTGATTGTTGAATAGCTAGCCCTATGAGGATTTGGGATATTTATTCTAAAAATAATTATGATAAAATTTTGATAAAAGTATAATTTTAGATATTAGATTTAAAAAAAAAATGGAAAGCTTGTTAAAATGGTTTCATGTCGAATAAAGAGGTTTACTTAAGGTGCTATTAGAGAGACATCAAACCAACAAGAGGGTAGTGCTCCTCAATAACTTGGTAACATCCTTCAGTAGGAAGGAGTCATGAATCTTATTAGGAAAATCTAGATGAAGCACCAAGAACCAAACATGGTCCGAATAATGTAGACCTTAGTTGACTTGGTGCAATTGCAACAACAGTTTCAGCAATAATTACTATAACAATGGCTAGTGCAATCACAGACACCGCCACTTCAAGGACATAGGGATAGCCAGAGCAATAGAGTAATATTATAGAATTTAAGAAGTTGTCTCCACCAACTTTTAAGGGTACTACGAAATCTTTGGAAGCTGAAAATTGGGTCATGGAGATGGAAAAAATATTTGCTATTATGAGATGTCATGATAATGAAAGAATTTTGTATGCATCATGCATGTTGCAAGGTGAAGTGTTTAATTGGTGACAAAGATTGCAATGCAAACATGAGCAAGAAGGAAAGCAACTTACTTGGGAGAGATTCCAAAGGATGTTTTATGATCAATATTTTTGTCAGAGTGTAGGGATTCAGAAAGAACAAGAATTTATTTATCTGAAATAAAGAAGTATGATAGTTGTATAATATGAAGCTAAATTTATTGAGTTTGTTAAGTTTGTTTCTGAGGTTGGTTGAGGATAAGGATGACCAAGTGCATAAATTTTAGATAGACCTGAGGACAGAAATTAGAAAGTAAATGGTGCCATATGAATTAACTATTTATGTAGTTGAAGTGAATAAAGCATTAATAATTGAAAGAAAAGTTGATAAAGAATGTGCATAAAAAGAAAAAATCAAAAGAAAAGAAATAGATCAAATGAATCTCAAGGGTAGAATAGTAAAAATATTGATAATTCAAACAAGAGATCCGTAACCAACAATTCTGGATTGACTGATAGCATCAAGTGTTCAAATATAGTAAAACTCATGGTAAAAATGATTGTTTCTAGAATACTAGTGCATACCTTGGTTGTGGCTAGAAGGGTCACAAAATAGTTGAATGCCCACAACAAATAAGAAGTCTGTCTATTTCAACAATTGAATAAAATCAAGATGAAAATCTAGAAACCTAGACCCAAGGAAGGATCTATGCTCTTATCCAGCAAGATGCCTAAGTTTTTGATGCATCGATTATGAGTTCTAGGAGGGAATCTTAAAATTAATTTGATCAATTGGTTAGTTTTACTTATAGGATAAGTAATGCTTCACTTTCTATAGATTTATTAGTAAATTATAAAATATTTTTATATTAAATTATTCATAATTTTTGAATCTAATACATGACATTTTGAATTATTGAATATGATCTTTTCTAAAATATTAAAAAATTTATGAACAAACATATTAAATTTGATGTGGATTATTTGATTAATTGCAATGTCATATGGTTTATGTACTTTTTTAATTAGAATATAAAAAAAAATATTTTAATTTGAGATGGATTTTAATTCGTAGCCTGACTATATATCGAACCCTACTAGTAGAGGTTAAATATTGGTACTCTGATATCCTACCTGTGGGGATTAAATACTGGTATTTTGATACCTTATCCATGGGATGGTTAAATATTGATATTTTGATATCTTGTCAGTGGAATAGTTAAATACTGATATTTTGATGCCTTACCAGTAGAGGGTTGTGTGCTGGTACTTTGATATCCTACTAGTAGGATGATTAAATGTTGATACTTTAATACCTTATTAGTAGGAGTTATGTGCTAGTACATTGATTTAATTCATGGCTATTGAGATGAATGTGATATTTTAAAAAAAATTAATTTATGAACGAAAATGAATTTGAAAGAACTGAATTTAGATCAATATTATTTTGATTAATGTTGTATGCTTGATTTGGGGCATCTTGCATGATTATTTTCACTATATTCTTATTATTAAATTTATCTAGCTAAAGTATAAATTACTTGCTGGACTATCTAGCTTATTACTCCATATTTTACTATATTTATAGATTTAGAGGATTAGCCTGACTTGGAGTTTCGATATGAAAGAGCAAATTAAAGGCAGAATTTGATACTTTTATTTTAGATTAGAATTAATTGAAATTAATATAAAATTATAAAATTTTATTTTGTAAGATATTTGATATTTGAATTAAAGTTGAATATAAATTATTTGAATTTTGGTCTACTGTTGTTTTATGATATTATGATGAGATTTCTTCCATGCTTATGGAGAGAGTTCTTCCATGCTTATGGAGAGAGTTCTTCATAAACATGTAGTAGTTGCCATGACCTCTAGACTTATGATTTTGGATCAAGAGCATGACAAAAGTAAATTGGTCTCACTATTATCCTAGTGATATTGGTACTGAAAATAGAAATATTTTCTTATCGATGAAATTAATCTTATGGTGAAATTATAGAAGCCTATGTCTTGGTGGAACCAAGTTACTAGATTTTTGTAAAATCATTTGGAAGTCAATATTGGGTTTATAAGTTGATCATGGATCTTCTATCAATGTCGTGACTGTTAGCAAAATTTTATGAAATGATTTTGAAAGGCTTAAATGAGTTTGATCTAAAAGAAGAAGAAAAGATTCTAGAGAGTTGATCATGCTCACAAGCAAGTTAACTTGGAAACTTTTTTTTTTGACTTATTGAAATATAGAGTTGATTTTCTAAAAAGAGAGATTGATTATGTATTGTTTAATTAAATTGTCATGTTAAAGTTGGCTTAACTCAAATTAGATTTAGAATTTAATATCTTAATCATACAATGATATAAACATGATTATTGTCTCAAGGAATAATCATAATCCAATGTACTTGGAAAATATGGACAAAATCTTTACTTGAATTTTATAAAATTTTGATTCGAGATCATTAAGAAATTTTGGAGAATGTTAACCAAAGTTGTATAGTGGAAGTGTGATGGATTGAGTCATTTAAAATTGATCAAAAATATTGATTATAATTTAAAATATATTATGATGGAAGACTCAATTTTTTTTAATAAATAGAACTTTATAAATAAAGAAAACATGATTATTGAATATTGTTCATTGTTCGGATAATTGTGATGTGTGGCTATGTTATTCTATCTGATAGATTCTTCTATAATGGGTTGGGCTAAAGGAAAGTTTGAGCATCTCATATCTAGGTGTCCCACTCTGAACCCAGCATTTGGGTTAGATATATGATGGCTGCACACCTCTTAGGATAAATCCTAAAAAATATGCAAGGCCTATAAAATTTATTATAATTTTAACTTTCTATGAATATTATTGATCTCAATTCATAACAAATCTTCTATATTGCCAAATATCAAATTTTGTATAATTTATAAGACTCGATCATCCAACTGATATTGTTGAAGCTCTATCTAATCAATCTTTTTAAATCGTAATCCCAATCTTAGCAAAATATGGGCATCCTGTAACTCAAAAATAGAAAAAGAAAAATGAAGGGGGGTGAGCTTTACAACACAGTAAGAATTTTTACATTCTCACACTAATATAATAATAATTTAAAAGTAAGATATAAATAGTATCAAAAAGAGAACATAAATCATGAAATCTCATGTCAAGTATCTAATATAACTCAATATCGATATATATAAAAACATGCATTTTATACCATCACATATCTATCTTTTTCAAAACTAATATACCACACACATATCATTAAATAAATTTCCTTTTACTTTATTATGATTTCACATTTCATCATCTATATCTCATTAACATAATTCAAATCAATTAACAGCTGTATGTAGGATTTTGGACTATCACGATCATGCTTTCGCTTGTGACTAACAAACCATACACCATACTTTAGCCCATAATGGCAATTCATAATAACTATGCTTTAGTCTGTGGTAGCAAACCAAAATAATCGCACCTCTGCCTATGATGGCAAACCAAGAATATCTATGATTTAGCCATTGATGGCAAACTTAAGTATCACATATTCATCCGTGGTGGGGCTATTTTCAGTACCATGTATCTATCCATGGTAGGCTATTTTTAGTACCATATATCTGTTCATAGTAGGCTATTCTCAATACCATGTTTCTGCCCATGGCAGGCTAGTCTCAGTGCCATGTTCCTGTCCATGATGGACTATTCTCAATGTCACGTTTCTGCCTATGACGAGGCTATTCTCATTTAACGTGGCCAGTCCAAATATCCCTTTCTTGATCATCAATTTATTAAATCTTAGTTATACCAAAATAATACTGTATATATTATATTCTTTCAAAATTTTTAGTAGGCGGTATCACAATCCAAACTATCTGAAAAGTCATCAATGTTTGATATGAACATATGATACGAAAAATATAAATAATCATATTGGCAATCATAAAATAAATATCAACCATGAGAAACCAAAAATCATGCAATGCAAAAAAATATATATACTGATGTTTGTGTCCAAGAATCCTTACCTCTATCAGTAATTGATCCAAATACAAAAATCGACGAACTCCTCAATTTATGAACTCGGAACTAGGTATTCCACTCGATATCTTCTTGTATAGACAACTGCATCTCTGTAGAATCATGAATAAAAATAAAAATTATGTGCAGTTAAGAACAGAGAAATTATGAAAAAATTCTTAAATATCATAAGTTTAGGACCTCTCCTATGGTTAATTAATTGATCTCGGTTACCTAAGTTCGTGGACCCTCTACTAGATCACCATGGGTTAATACCAACCTTATGAATCACCCTTCACCCAAACCCTTGCATCATCTAAAGAGACAAAGGAAGATAGAGGAGAGAGAAAGCTAGGGAAGAGAGAGAGAAAGAAAGTAGAGAGAAGATAGAGAAAAGAGAAAAGAAGGAGAGAGAAAAAGGGATTCTTCTCTTCTTCAAAAATAGGGGATACCCCCCCTTCTCTTTCTCTTCCCCAAACATGGCCACAAGTCCAATGTCCGACAACCCCTGACACCGTCTAATGGTGGGGACCCAGTGATGCATCCCTGAATACCGTTTGACATCAACCATGCCGGTGGTGGTCGGTAAAACAAGGAAGGAAGCCAAAACAAAGGATCTCGAATTCAAAGGAAATCCATCCACTTGCGGGCATATTCTACTCACCATTGATAGCTAAGGAACAGGGAGAAAATGGAGATGGAATTGGGACTCTCTTACCTCGAGTCTGGTAATGGATTAATGGCGAATCATGGAGCATAATCTTTGGATAACCAAAAAATCAGACTGGTTTTCTCTAGCAATCACTCGTGGCCCAAGGGTGATTCACTTAGAGGGGGAGGGGAGAGAATTTATAAACAAGATCTAGGGCTTCAACGAGCTCTAGAATATTGATCCCACTTGGATTTGAAGAGGGAAGATGGACTCCATCGAGAGTCCTCTTCCATTATTTCTGAAATTTATGTGTTTTTGGTTTGGCTTTGACATTTGCATGAAAAAAAATATGGGTCCTTACACTAGGGTTACTTGATTATTAATTAAACTTGGCCTAATGTTAAGTATCTGAATAAAACATGCATTATTGGTTCCTCATTATGTTCTTAACTCCAACATAGAAATCATAGTATTGGTATCTTATGTTCCTAGACTCGCATTATGATTTAATACTGATCATTTTCATACTTTTTGATAGATGACCTTTATTATCTAAAGCCCATCATGGATCATCTTTAGCCATCAAATGATTTGACTCTAATAAAGTTTGGTCATTATCTTTTGTGAGATTGATTAAAATTTCACCATAGTGTTTGTGCTGAATCCATACCAATTTCTATTCCAAATATAATTGATCTTAATCTATCTTGCCATGAGGATCCAACATCAAATTAATCCCAATCCAATCATGCATAAACCTACATTTATACCAAGATGATGATTTTAATCTCAGAATCTTGGTCACTTATTTAGTGCTAATCTTGTCAATCTATATCTCAATCTTAAATGCAATAGAAAACTTTGGATTAGATAATCACATTGATTCTGATCGAGGAGAGATGAGATCTTGGATTGTATTTCGAAAAAGGCAAAATTTTAGAATTAATGCAGATGTGCCGAAGTGTGAAGCATTCTTTGAAAGAGTTTGTGCTTTAGTATAGAAATGCATATGAGCATTGTGGTGGACCTCAGGGTTGGATTACTTACAGGCATTTGAGGAGGTCATATGAGTTCAATTTGATAGAATTGTTGAGAAAGGGGCATGGAGTTGCATGTGAAATTTGGGCTAAACACCTTTAACTTTGGAAGGCTTAGATTTCTCAAAATTCGAGGATAAATTTTTTTTAAAAAGAAGAGAATGTGAGAACTGATTCAATTGGGCCCATTCTAGACCAAAGTTGGCTGCCCCAGCCAACTTCAACCCAAACTCACAAAAAAGGAGGAGGGGTGGGGTGGGGTGGGGGCGGGGTGGATAGGAGGGTGAGGATCACGTTTGGAATATACTATAAGAATCCAAACTATTAGCAATGGCAAAATGCCATTGCTAATAGTCCATTTGCAGTTACTAATACCATCGTAAAAGTTGATCTGAAAAATTTTTATCGCTAATTGGATCCATTAGCGACAGTAAAAATTGCTGTTGCTAATAATAGAATTAGCGATGGCTTTAGAGATAGAATAAACTCATCTCTAATTAATTTTTAAATAAATTTTAAAAAAATAAAAAATATTAGCAATGGTAGTTCATTGCTAATGCCGTCGCTAATTATTATTAGCGACCAATCATTCCATCGCTAATGCCATCTCTAATTTTATTTAATTTCTAAATTAAATAAAAATTAATTTAAAAAATATTAGCGATAGTATTTTGGTGTGTAATGCCATCACTAATATCGATGATAATAGTTAATATAGTTTTTTTAAAAATTAATAGTAATATTTTTTAAAACCTATTTTAATTAATCATAATGGTTTCTAATACCTATTATAATTAAAATCCAAAGATAATATGACAATCAAAAATTAAAAACTAATTATATTATATTAAAAATAAAAATTATATATTTTTTTATAAGTAATATAAAAAATATAATATATCAAAAAAAATAGGTCCGATCCTCATCATTATTCGCTCCCTCCTCCTCCTGCTCTTCTCTAACAGCTGATGGATGAGAGCTGGATGTCCTAGCATCCTATAATGAAAAAAATAAAATAATATTATTAAGTTTCGATACGAAGGTGTATCTTTCGATATACTTTTGATTCTCGAGCGGATTATTTCTATAAATTTTATTTGATGATACGGAGCTATAAACACCTTCGACCCATCGATTGAATAATTAGATTGAATTTTTAGCCCCTAGATCTCCTTCCTAGACTCAAATCTAAATATACGAAGATTTTAAAAATAAAAATTTAAATAATTAAAATAATTTAAAAATATAATTATCTGATGTGATGGTTGGAATGATGAGCCCAGTTGGTCGCACAGCTGTAAGTCCCAGAGAAGCTCTACGATGTATCACGGATGGAATTCAAGAGGCTCTGAGGTTGCCAGCTTAAAAGCCTCTACACGATGTCCATGTGTGCATCACTCCAAATTTGGGACATCGAGGCCTATGAGGATGTCGAAGAGTATCGTGGTGATGGAGGATTGAAGCTATGGTTGAATCCTATGATCCGACTTCTACTCACCCCTTGGTGGCATTGAGCCATCCCTCAAGGTCAAAGGGGGCTGAGAAGACAGGTCATCTCCATATCTCTAAGCAACGTACGTCGCATAACATGTCTGCACAGTTAAGAAATATATTAGTTATAATATAAAAATTAGATCTTATAATAACTTAATTAGTAAATAAAGTTTAAAATTCTTACCACGACTTATCATGGCATAGAATCTAAATAGTCACTAGTCCTCTTAGACTGGTGTATGGTCCGCCATAACTACAACTGGTCCAGTGGATGACCCAGCTATCATACCTATAATAAGTAAATAATAAAATTAAATTAATTAAAATATGCATATAAGAGTTTTTATAATTTTAGTAAAGAGTTTTGGTATTGATTTCTTACCAGTCTGTCGACTACAACATGTATGCTGATCGAGCCGCTCGTATGCCTGATTAAATCCTGTTGGGCTGTCCGATTTTGTCGGGCCCTCTACCACCTACTGGAGTACTTCTCATTGCTCCAGTAGTCATAGAGGGCCTACCATATGTCCACCTGCATTTAGTGATCCATGAAGGATCTCCAGTCTGATGGTGACTGAGAACTGGAGTGCTAGATGGCAGACTGCCTAAGGCTACAGAGGCCATCTCGATGCCTTCATGTGGCCACTTCCTCAAAGATCTGATGGCAAGCCTCCTCGACTTGGAGAGTCTTGAGTCGGTAGTAGTCCAACAAGATAGAAGTAAGCATGTATTTATATATAATTAAAATACCAATGTATTGAGAATTTAAAAATTAAACTAGTTTTTACTTATCAAAAATATTCCCTAGGCTACATCACGTGCTCTAGATGGCCAGTTGGAAAACTTATTCATTGGCCTCGGCATCAACCATTATATGATGTCGATAACTACGCAAGATACTCCAGACTCTCTAAACGTGCTGCAAAATTAATTTTGAATAATAAATATTAACTATAGAATTACTAAATTAGAAATATATTAATTAAAGTTATAGTACTTACGAACGGCTCTAAATATTGATGAGCTATCTATCCTCCAACCGAGTTAGAGGTGCCGCGAGCTAGGCGGGTCCTCGACCATGACTCTGTGTCTGTGAGCCGATCGCTACTGCATATGACTGTGGGATCATTGGTAACCCTCTATTATCCGGTATGAGATGTGTAGAAGCATGCGAGCTGGCTACATGATCGCTCTCTCCTCAAGAGTTCTATCCTTGGATGGAATGGCTCTGATCTCTAGAAGACATGATGTATAATATCTAAAAGTAAAAATAAAAATCAAAGCAAGCAGAGGACCTAATAATTGGTTCAAACAAAATATCTATCAAAACATAACAAGATGATTAAAATTTAATTGACATGTAACAAAGATTGTTAGTTAGCATCTGTAATGTATCAGTAGAAAAATAATTCTCGTCCAATAATATATGATAATGTGTTGGTCTGCTGATCGTCTAATTTAAGCATTATCTGATTCTCATCTTGCAATACATGATAATCTCAGTACATGAAAATATGAAGAAGGCTCAGATCTGCCACTAAAAAATAAGACATTGCGCGTTCCTCTACACCTTTAACCATGAGGTGGCTACAAGTGGCTATCTACGATATAACAAACCATCCAAGCTTGCTTTGCATTATAAGTTCTTCTACACCAAAATATAGTGAGATGGCTGCAAGCGATTGTCTGCAATGTAACAAACCATCCAAGCTTGACCATTCAACAACAAGAATAGAATGCATCACCGCCATTTAGACGCATCTCGCACGAGCAGTCATCATAGCCTCTATCTTCGAGCCTCCGATAGCCTCCTCGAGTTGCAAACTAAAAATATAAATTTTATTAAAAAATAAAATAATAATTAAAAAAAATTCATGTGCTCACACAGCCTAATCATCTGGTAAGCTCCAAGTTCAAACTACAAGTGTTGGTACCTACATAGGAAGATGTGGAAGACAATATGCGTGGACGGGAAGCTCTACTTGTCCAATACATTTACTGATGTGCAAGAGCTTAATAGTGATAGGCTCGAGCATATGATTAGGACATTTGGTGGATTTGTTCTAATTATTGGTGAAAGCCCATGTAACAATTTTTCATACAGCAACCGCAATAGTCATAATGGACTATAGGGGTTGCTATAGTTATAGCCTTGCTTAGCCTCTAGGAGATAGTAACTCTATAGAGGGTAAGCATGACTATAACCATAGCAATCCTATCCATCATGACTATGACAGTTACTATCTAAAAGATTATTACATGAACATCCATCAATAACTAGATCAAACACCAAATATGTTAATCATCTTCTCAAGCCATCACCATTAAGCTCTTGCACATCAGCAAGGTCTTGGATAAGTAGAGCCTTCGAAGCCCTTGCAATTAATGTCTCCCACATCTCGATGCCGATATAAGTACCAATGCTTGTAGTATTGGAAAATGTATTCTAAAGCCAATCATCTAAGTAGTAGATGATTGGAATTAGTATATGAATTATCTAATAATAATAGTAATTTGGCTATTTCATCATAAAAGTTCTATCTTTTTTAAATGAACTCCTAAATTAAGATGAAGTCCCTAAAACCACAATCAATCGATAAAGAAGGATTTATTGGATGGTTCTTAAATTATTCACGATCAAATGATAAGTTATTAATAAGGATGATAACTTATCGAGTGTAGGTCACTGTATGCCATATGCATTGGTTGTCCTCATAACCAAGTGATGTGGAGACAATGGTATGGCATCCAGGTGAGATATAGGAGTACAACTACATCGAACATGATCAATGTAGTACTCTATTGTCAAGAAAAGCTAGCTAAGGCCAATGGATATAAGTGTCCCTCCGACCTGAAATCGTCATGGTGACATGCGAGCAACTCATTATAATTTGGTGCTGGACTGTCTGTATTTCTAATATAGGTGATGAAAGATTTTTGGATACAGTCAAGTACTTGTAGAGTAGATGTATGAGTCAAGATAGGATTGACCACTCCTAATTAACTTCAGAAAGAGAATGTCTCATTGCGTTTCAATTTAGCAAAACCTAGACCTGGGTAATTCTCGTGAGGTGTCATGGGATTTGCAAAATTTTGAGACATAATAGAGATGAGTTGTATGAGTGTTTGATAGCATACTCAAAGTCGTCTTGAGTATTATTGGTCATAGGGATAAATTATACAATAACCATAGGCTAAGGTTCTAAGAATGTTGCTTTGCATACATTCGACCTATCCGAACGTTGAAAATCATTGCTAGATGGTAACTTAGATTGGTATAGAAATTGATTTTTGTACTACTAGTTTAGGTTTGAATCTATGCGGTCACACACATTAGAGCTTATAACCTGATCGGATGGTTAATCGATGATTGAGAATCATTTCGAGGTCAAATATTCAATGCGATTGATGTTTGACCTAATGCAAGTGTTGTAGGAGGATCGATTAGCAATTGGATTGCTAATTGGCTCAATTTAATTGAAAAATTAGGTTGAGATCAAGTCTAATTGAATTAAATTTAATTATAATTAGTTTGAATTTAATTAGATTAAGTCTAATTAATTTATTGGATAAGCCAATTGCAAGGAAAGAATAATTCCTTATTAGACTAGGACTTCGGTACACCTGATTAACTTAGGATTTAAATCAGATTTAAATCTTAATTTAATTTGATTTAATTGGACTTCTAATTGGACTAGGATCACCCTTAATTGGGTTACATTTAATCTAGTTTAAATAGAATTTAAATTGGACTTAAAATAATTTTGACCTAGTCAAACAAGAGAAGTCCTAGTTGCACTGGGACTCTCTCTCTTTCACTTGCACCTAAGAAAGCCCACACCATATTTTAATTCTAATTTTTTTCTATGATTTCCATGCCTAAGAAATGATTTCTCACATCCCATTATCTTAGGAATTGGATTTAAATTTGATTCGATCAAAATTAGAAGGAAGTTGGAAATTGTTTCCTACTTGGAAGAGTCTTCTTTGACCCAAACTCCTCGCTCCCTTGTGCACCAACTCTACCGATGCCCCTCTATCTTATTCGGCCCTTTTTCTCTTGGTTTTGTATGTGAGAATCAGTGGTTACATGTAAAGATAAGTGGGAGGGGCGTCCAAGAGTTGGACACCCCATAGAAGTCCTCCTTGACTAGGTTTTGATCTAGTCTTGCAATAAAAGGTAGATGCCTCTTATAAGATGATTTTAGGATGTAAAAAATCCTAAAAAAATCATAAAAAATTAGAGGAGAAGGAGGAGAAGGTGTGGAGGATTAGTGGTGCTAGTATTCTTGGAGAAGAGCCCTCAATTAAGACATCAAAGGTTGATGTCTTGAAGAGACAAGGTAAGAGAAGATTGTCTTCTCTTATATTTTTCTTTTATGTTTCTCTCTTTCTATTTTATTTATGATTTTTATATGATAAAAATCTAAGAGAGAAAGAGAGAGAGAGGAAGGGCTTGAGGAAAGATGGTGCCAAGATCCTTAGAGAAAAGGTCTTCATTTGGTCATCAATCGTTGATGTCATAAAGGCACAAAGGTAAGAGAAGATTATTTTCTCTTTATTTTCTTTTGAGTATCTTCTTCTTTATTATTTTATATAATTTTTATATGATAAATATCTAAGAGAGAGAGATAGGAAGAGTGCATGGAATCTATGCTCCATGGTATTGGGGCATGGTGATCAATTTTGGACATGATCTGATTATGTCTTGATGCGAGAAGAAGAAAAGAAGAAGGTCTTCTCTTAGGGTTTCCTTAAGAGCCCTTCTTCTCAATTTTATTTATGAAATTTTTATGAAAAAAATCTAAGGGTGTGATATCTAAAAAATTAGAAAAATATCTAGAGGAGAAGGTCTCCTCTGATCCTAGCATAGAGGTGTTTTCAGGACATCAATTGTTGATGTCCTGAAGGAGAAGATTTGTCTTCTCCTAGGATTTTTTCTATCTTTTTATTTATATTTTATAGGAGATCCAAGGGTTGGATTCCTCCTTCATTTTTCCTCATGTTCTTCATCTCTTGGATTATCCAAGAGATTCAAAGAACATGTATTTGATTAACCATCAGGAGGGATCCACGAGAAGCTAGCACTTCGAGCGGATCTTCGTTCGACGAACCTTCGATCTATGTTGTAGGTTTGTGTGGATCTTCTATAGAGGCTGGACGCATGTGCGGATCCAAAGGCAACAATAGATTTAACCATGAAGTTCTCGACCCATGCAAAGGTAAGAGATTTGATCTCTTGGTGACCTAGATACGATCTAAGATTAGATCTAGAATTATTCTAGATCTAGGTATTGATGTGATTAATACTACTCAGATTAATTTAATTTTAGATTTATATTTGCATCATAACATGTTATAGATTCTTGATGTAGAGTTTTATAATTTGATTACATGCATGTTGTAGATTAAATAGTTTAATCTATGTCTTTCGCTGCTCTATATTTCAAAAAAGTTTTGAAATCTATGCATGAAATTCTGCATATTTTCTATCAGTGGTATCAGAGCATCTAGATTCTATTATAACATATTTATGTATTCTTTAGATTAAATCTAAAAGTTAAAGTTAACTAAAGATTGCACATACTGCCATAAGGTTGTCCTGTTGTAAGGTTAACCCCTTATAATGAAAAGGTTGTCCTAGTATGTGCTGATCTAAATCAAAATCATGAATTATTTTGATTAGATCTAAGAAAATTTATGATTTAATTTTTTAATTTAAATTTAAAATTTAATAGATATTAGATCTATTTTAGATTATTTAGATTAGATTTAAATAATATCAGGATTGCACATACTGCCATAAGGTTGTCCTGCTGTAAGATTTACCCCTTACAGTGGAAAGGTTGTCCTAGTATGTGCTGATCTGAGAAACTTAAATTATAAATATGTTAGATGAGATCTAAAGTGATTGATGATTTATTTTTAAATTTTAAATCTAATTTTAAATGGTTTATGATCTGACCAACATGATGTGTTTTATGTTTAGATCTAATCCTCTTATTGCATATGTTGATATGTAATTTTTGTTTTGAATCTAGAATGTATATGTATGACATATTTATTTTATAGAAATTAGATCATGAACTTACTTTTTGCAAAATCCTAGATTTGAAATCCTAGGATATGATCTAAATAATGAAATAAATCAGATCTAAAACTATATATTGAATATGATTTAATATAATTTGAAAATGTTTCAAAAAATAAAATCAGGAACTAGTTCTGAGACTCCAAAAACCTAAACCCATAAGACTTGAACTTAATTGAGAATTAAGTGATTGTTTAGGATCGAGGTTTGTGATTTGAAGATCCTAAGATAATTTCATAAAACATGGTTTATAGGAAAATGGGTTAGCTTTGATTAGGTCCTTAACTAAGTTAGACCTAGGGTTAGATTAAATATGGATATAGTTAAGAAATTGATAAAACCTAATTAATAGTTAATTAGGATTAGATCATTTCTATAGATCACTTCAATAGTTGTAGTTGATCAAAGTCCATACATCTAATAAATGGATGCTGATCGTGGCTCAGTGGTCGAGCCTGAGTCTTTAGATAGACCAAATCAAAACTGACAAATCAATTAGTGTCTAAGGTAAGTCTGGCATCCTAGGCTGGTGGTTTTTAATTGGCAGCCTGCTTACTTGGCCATTTCTAATGGTATCTAAGGCAAGCCTTGGTAGATCCTTCCACCGATCTTACTTACCTAGCCAATGTGGTTAATCAAGTTTTTGATTAGGTTGCTTATTGATTCATGCTAACCCATATCACATAGGAAATTAGTGAGACTGATTTTATTCAGTGAGACTAATTTAGGTGCCCAAGGACCATAATTGATCCTGATCCTCATCAGTGACTTGTGAAGTCAGTGGGAGGACTTGATTTGGTGAAGTCAGTTGGAGCAAATTGGTCCATGTCCTTTCTATCCTTAAATTACTAATAATTTAAATCCTTTAAAATTATTAGATCCTTAAAATGACAAAGTTATGGGGATAACAGAGTCATAGCCTCCCATTAAGGTGTTTGATAATAGATTCATTAACTCAATAATCATTGGAGGCCCAAAGGCCTAGTGTTTGTTGACTAATGGAATTATCATCCATCATATGATGACTTGGATGTGTCTCTCTAATGATGGTTGGGATGGTTAACCAAAGTTGGGCCTGATCATTCATTGGTTGGATGCGCCAAGTATGGTCATGTTAATGGTTGGACCTAACTGGATCCTTTTCTGAGAAGGCCAAAGCCAACTGATCAGGGCCTGGGGTAAAATTAAAATTACTAGAAATTATTTGAAGAAATAATTGGTTATGAACCTACCCTTAGATGTACATGGGTGGGCCAACCAAAGTTGGGCTCGTGTGCAGTCTATGTGGATTCTAGTATCTACTAGGAAATTAAAGTAATTCCTCAAATTGGAGGTAGAGGCTACCAGTTTGAATAAAATAGTGGAAGAATCTTTAGACTAAAATCCAAGTCTTTAGGCTTAAAATGATTCATATACAGTAGGTCATTATTCTTTATTAAGGCTAAATCTCAATTGCTCCTATCATTATTAGACAGTGAAGACTTATGGACCCAACTTCGATAATCAGTATTGAAAGTTGAATATTGGTTCAATAGTATGAATGGATTCGTATTAGAATTTCTGAGCCCAATCAAAATAATTAGTCCAAGATTAACCCAAATCAGGCATAGTACTTCTAATGTCTGAAATAGGATCATAGGAAGAAGATTTGTTTTGCTTCCCTTGACCACAACAGGCTGAACAAGAGAAAGGAGCAAAAGTTGCTCATTAAAGATGTTATACGATAACACCTTAAAACTTCTCTGTATGTAATTCTACTACCTGGGTATTAGATACCAGTGGTCTTATGTAATTCATTGCAGGAACTTAAGGTAAGTAGAATGTACACACCCTAGTTAGATTATGTCATGGATGTCTATGTTTGGTATTACAGGCTTAGTCATATTGACTAGAATAGGATAAACGGGTTAGTTTGAGAGAGAATCCTCAATATCAATGATTGTGAATCATTGATAGTCTGTGAATCTTGTCTTCTTGGGAAGATGACAAAGTCATCTTTTACTGAAAAAGATGAAGGAGCCGATAATGTTCTAAGTCTCATATATAGTGATGTATGTGGACCTTGAACTTAAGTGCCAAAGGAAGATATTAATATTTCATTACAGACGATCTATCTGAGCATGGGTACATCTAGGATGAATCATTTGAAATATTCAAATGATTCAATAATGAAAAAGAAAAACAAACTAGATAAGGTATTAAAACGCTTCGATCAGATCGAGGAGGCAAATATTTATCCAATGAGTTTATGACATATCTAGGAGAGAATAGGATTCTCTCTCAGTGGATTTCTTTTTAGAATACAGTGTATCTAAAAAAAGAAATTGAACTTTGTTAGACATGGTTCAATCCACAATAGGATATACTTGTCTACCTGTCACTATTTTTTTACTCTGAAAATTTATACCAAGTTAATCTGTTGCATTGACTCCATATGAGATATGGATTGGATGTAGACCTAGATCTCTCACTTTTGGATTTGGAGTTGATCATCCTATGTCGTATATTTGCACACAAATAAACTTGGATCCTGGTCTAATAAGTGTTTAAGGATTATTAATTTTGCTATGCTAAAGAACATAAAATGTTCATCAACAGTAAGGCATTCCTTTTGGAAAGGAGTTTCTTAGAAAAAGAAATGATGCCTATCAAGTTGAACTTGTTAAAGTTTGATTGGTAGAAAAGAATCGATGTTATCTAAAAAACCTATAGAATTGAATTTGATCAGACCAAATTCAGAGCCCATTAAAGTGTCACTTTTAAGGAGATTTGATAGAGTACCACGTTAGCCGGACAGATACTTCAGTGTCTAGGTCCGAGATGGTGATCATGTTGAGCTCGATGAGAACAATAAGGATTCGATCACCTATAAGGATACAGTGCAGTGGCCTGATTTTGAGAAGTGGCTTGGAGCCATATGATCCAAATTGAAGTCTATGAAAATCAATAGTGTATGGACACTGGTTGATCATCTGAAGGGATAAAATCCATTGGGTGTGAATGAATTTTTAATAGGATTAGAGTAGCATAGATAGGAAGGTAAGGACCTATAAAGTCCATCTGAGTATCATCTCAGAGTTTGAACATACGTTCAGAACATATATCTTAGTTATGCATAAAGACAAACCCTGCACTTATTATTGGGCAAAATATTTTGTAGTGTTATTACTTATGATGTTTGAGGATGAAATTCTCTTAATCCGGAATAGCATTCCAACATTGCAAGGAATAAAAGTTTAGCTGTCATCTTATTTATCCATGTACGAGATTAGACATGGTATACTCATTAGAGATAGTAAGCAGATACCAGTCTGATCCAAGTAAGAGCCACTGAAGGATTGTATAGACAATCCCTAAGTATTTAGAAAATACTAAGGTCCAATGATTCAAATATGGAAGTACTGACTTAAAATATATGAATATTTTGATTTCAATCAGAATAAGATGATAACAAGAGAATGTTGACTCATACCCTAATTGTAGGAGCAATCTGCTGTTCCAAGTAGGATACTTAGTCTATTCAATTAGTGATGTAGAGTACATTATGGCATATGATGCTGCCATGTGAGCTGTATAGTTACTGAGGTTCATTAGTAAGTTGGGAGTGGCACCCTCCACCCATGGTCTAGTCCTATCATAGCATTGGAGCCATAGCTCAAGCTAAAGAACCAAAGGACCAGCATATTCTGCATCATTTTTATCTTAGATATTTGATTTGGGTGATGTCGATCTTTAGAAGATCGATGTAAAAGGAGAACTTGATCGATCCATTTGCTAAGGCCTCGGAACTAGGAAGTTCTACAAACTCAAGTGGAAGATAGGATATTTGATATCGTTTTGATTGACTTTAGTCCAAGTGGGAGTTGTTGGAAAATGTGTCCTAAAGCCAATCATCTAAGTAGTAGATGATTGAAATTAGTATATAAATTATCTAATAATAATAGTAATTTGGCTATTTCATCATAAAAGTTCTATCTTTCATAAATGAACTCCTAAATTATGATGAAGTTCTTAGAACTATAATTAATCGATAAAGGAGGATTTATCGAATGGTTCTTAAATTATTCACGATCAAATGATAAGTTATTAACAAGGATGATAACTTATCGAGTGTAGATCGCTGTATGCCATATGCATTGGTTGTCCTCATAACCAAGTGGTGTGGAGACACTGGTATGGCATCCAAGTGAGATGTAAGAGTACATATATACTGAACGTGATCAATGTAGTACTCTACTATCAAGAAAAGCTAGCTAAGGCCAATGGATATAAGTGTTCCTTCGATTTGAGATCGCCATGGTGACTTGCGAGCAACTCACTATACTTTGGTGCTGGACTGCATGTATTTCTAATATAGGTGATGAAAGATTTTTGGATACAGTCAAGTACTTGTAGAGTTGATGTGTGAGTCAAGATGGGATTGACCACTCCTGATTAATTTCAGAAAGAGAATGTCTCGCTGTGTTTCAATTTAGCAAAATCTAGGCTTGGATAATCCTTATGAGGTGTCACAGGATTTGCAAAATTTTGAAACATAATAGAGATGACTTGTATGAGTGTTTGATAGCATACTCAAAATTGTCTTGAGTATTATTGGTCATAAGGATGAATTATACGATAACCATGGCCTAGGGTTCTAAGAATGTTGCTTTGCATACATTTGATCTATCCGGACGTCGGAAACCATTGTTAGATGGTAACTTCGATTGGTATAGGAATTAATTTCTGTACTATCAATTTAGGTTCGAATCTATGGGGTCATACATATTAGAGTTTGTAATCTGATTGGATGATTAATCGATGATTGAGAATCATTTCGAGGTCAAACATTCAATGCGATTGATGTTTGACCTAATGCAAGTATTGCAGGAGGATCGATTAGCAATTAGATTGCTAATTGGCTCAATTTGATTGATCAATCAGGTTGAGATTAAGTCTAATTAAATTATATTTAATTAGAATTAGTTTTGATTTAATTAGATTAAGTTTAATTGGTTTATTGGATAAGCCAATTGCAAGGGAAGAATAATTCCTTATTTGACTAGGACTTGGGTGCACCTGATTGACTTAAGATTTAAATAAGATTTAAATCTTGATTTAATCTAATTTAATTAGATTCTTAGTTGGACTAAAATTATTCTTAATTAGATTATATTTAATTTAGTTTAAATAAAATTTAAATTAGATTTAAAATAATTTTAACCTAGTCAAATAAGAGGAGTCCTAGTTGGACTAGGACCCTCTCTCTTTTACTTGCACCTAAGAAAGCCCACACCATATTTTAATTCTAGCTTTTTTTCTATGATTTCTATGCCTAAGAAATAATTTCTCACATCCCACTATCTTAGGAATTTGATTTAAATTTGATTTGCTCAAAATTAGAAGAAAGTTGGAAATTATTTCCTACTTGGAAGAGTCTTCTTTGACCCAAACTCCTCCCTCCCTTGTGCGCCAACTCTACCCACGCTCCTCTATCTTATTTGGCCCTTTTTTCCTTGGTTTTGTGTGTGAGAATTGGTGGTTATACAAAAAAATAAGTGGGAGGGGCGTCCAAGTGTTGGACACCCCATAGAAGTCCTCCTTTGACTAGGTTTTGATCTAGTCTTGCAATAAAAGGTGGATGCCTCTTATGAGATGGTTTTAAGATGTAAAAAATTCTAAAAAAATTATAAAAAATCAAAGAAGAAGGATGACAAGAAGGAGAAGGCATGGAGGATTTTTGGTGCCAAGATTCTTGGAGAAGAGCCCTCAATTAAGACATTAAATGTTGATATCTTGAAGAGACAAGGTAAGAGAAGATTGTCTTCTCTTATATTTTTCTTTTATGTTTCTCTCTTTCTATTTTATTTATGATTTTTATATGATAAAAATCTGAGAGAGAGAGAGAGAGGAAAGCTTGAGAAAAGATGGTGCCAAGATCCTTAGAGAAAAGGTCTTCATCTGGATATCAATCGTTGATGTCATGAAGGAACAAAGGTAAGAGAAGATTATCTTCTCTTTATTTTCTTTTGAGTATCTTCTTCTTCATTATTTTATGTGATTTTTATATGAAAAAAGATCTGAGAGAGAGAGAGGAAGAGTGCATGGAATCTATGCTCCAAGGTGTTGAGGCATGGTGATCATTTTTGAACATGATCTGATCATGTCCTGATGTGAGAAGAAGAAGAGAAGAAGATCTTCTCTTAGGGTTTTCTTGAGAGCCCTTCTTCTCAATTTTATTTATGAGATTTTTATGAGAAAAATCTGAGGGTGTGATATTTAGAAAATTAGGAAAAAATTTAGAGGAAAAGGTCTCCTCTGATCCTAGCATAGAGGTGTTTTCAGGACATCAACTGTTGATGTCCTGAAGGAGAAGATTTGTCTTCTCCTAGGGTTTTTTTATGTCTTTTTATTTATGTTTTATGGAAGATCTAAGGGTTGGATTCCTTCCTCATTCCTCCTCATGTTCTTCATCTCTTGGATTATTCAAGAGATCTAAAGAACATATATTTGATTAACCATCAGGAGGGATCCATGAGAAGCTAGCACTTCGAGTGGATCTTCGTTCGATGAACCTTCAATCTGTGTTGCAGGTTCATGTGGATCATCTGTAGAGGTCGGACACATGTGTGGCTCCAAAGGCAACAATGGATTCAACTATGGAGTTCTTGATCCATGCAATGGTAAGAGATCTAATCTCTTGGTGATCTAAATGCGATCTAGGATTAGATCTAAAATTGTTTTAGGTCTAGGTGTTGATGTGATCAATACTACTCATGATTAATTTAATTTTATATTTATATTTGCATCATAATATGTTATAGATCCTTGATGTAGAGTTTTGTAATTTGATTACATGCATGTTGTAGATTAAATAGTTTAATCTATGTCTTCCGCTGCTCTATATTTCGAAAAAATTTTGAAATCTATGCATGAAATCCTGCGTGTTTTCTATCATGTAGTTTGGCATAAATCCACATCTTGGGCCAATGTAGTCCAAACCTTCGCTCAGTTCAAGCACTCTGTATATTAAGATCAAAGCACGTAGGACATGTCTCGGCCTCATGTTTTTAGCCCGATTCTTCTCTTGGTTCAAGCGCTCTGCATGCCAAGATCAGAGTACACAAGGCACATCTTAGGCCCATGTTTGCAATGCAGCCCGAACCTTCCTATGGTTCGAGTGCTCTACATGTTGGGACCAAAGCGTGCAGGGCACATCTCAGCCTCATGTTTGCAATAAAAGTTGAAACTTCCCTCGGTTCGAGCATTCTGCATTTTGAGATTGGAATGCACAGGGCATGTCTTAGACCTGTATTTGCAATGCAGCTCGAACCTTTCCTTGATTCGAGCTAGGGCTGAAAATGAGCCGGGCAGGGTCGGGCCTCGCCCTTGCCTGAGCTTAGTCCAAAATTATTATTTGGACTTTGGGCCAGGCTTAGGCTAGAAAATTTTGTAAATTTTGAGGCTCAAGCCAGGCCCGAGCCCAAGCTAGAGCCCAGCCCAAACCCAATCAGGCTGGCTTGAATTTATTATTTGGGCTAAATATTTGATTGGCCTGATTTCTTTCACTTATTAAAAAAGAAAAAAAATCTCTATTCATTATTTGCTATCATAATCTATAGTAATTACGTACCCAAATCACTCAATTCTCTATATCCTGCTCCATATTTGTTGGCTCTGTGCAAGCTTGGAGCATTGCATTTGTTGGCTAAATCAATTTAAGGCTTTAACTTAAGAGTTTTAAGTCTTAAATTAAAGAAAAATGGGTTGGACTAAATTTGGGTTGAACTTCGGGCTCGGGCTTGGGCTAAAAGTTTTGGGCTCAACTTCGGTCTCGAGCTCAGATCAGGCCAAAGGTTTGCTCAAGCCTGGTCCAGAAGAAAAATGGGCTCTATTTCTAGGTCCAAGCCCAGTCTGAATGGCTTCGGGTAGAGCTCAAAGCCCGACCCAAAGTTGGCCCAGCTCGAGCCCACTTCTAGCCCTAGTTCGAGCACTTTGCATGTCAAGATTGAAGCACGTAGGACACATCTCGGCCTCGTATTTGCAATGTAACCTAAATCTTTCCTCAATTTGAGCATTCTGCATGCTAAGATCGGAGCACATAGGTCACGTCTCGGGCACGTGTTTGTAGCCCAAACTTTTTCTCGATTCGAGTGCTTTGCATGTCGAGACTGAAGCATGCAAGGCATGTCTTGATCTCGTATTTGCAGCTTGAATCTTTCCTCGATTTGAGCATTCTACATGTTGAGATCGAAGTGTATAAGGCATGTATTGAGCTGGTGTTTGCAATGCTGCCCGAACTTCCTCTTGATTCGAGCGCTCTACATGCCGAGATCAAAGCGCGCAGCACATGTCTTGGCCTTGTGTTTGCAGTCCAAACCTTCTCTCAATTCGAGTGCTTTGCATGCCGAGATCGGAGTATGTAGAGCATATCTCAGAGCGGTGTTTGCAATGCTGCCCGAATCTTTCCTCGGATCGACTGCGCTGCATGTCAAGATCGAAGCATGTAGGGCACGTCTCGATTTCATGTTTGTAGTCCGAACCTTTCATCGATTCGAGTGCTCTACATGTTGGGACCTAAATTTTATATAAATTAATATATAATTAAATAATTTTTAATATCTAACTATGCTTAATTAATATAATTTAAATAAAATATAATTTTTTGTGATAGTACTAGCTATCACTAATACCATTGCTAATACTCACAATAGAAGAAGGCTACTGTATAGGACTGAGGCATAGGTTGGCATGCAGAAATTAAGGTGTGAGGAGGCACAGGCGAGCAGGGATTGAGGCTTAGGGATGTAGCCATGAATGGGAGCTTGGGGAGGTCAGGAGCTTGTGCTTGGAGGCTCAAGAAGGTGGGAGGCGGCCAAGGGTTTGGGGAGGCAGGCAAGGGGAGATGGGGGAAGACGGCCTAGAGGAAGCCACCAGCCAAGAGAGAGAGAGAGGCTTGCAGGTAAGCTGAAGGACTGAGGGTTGGAGAAGGCAGGAGGTGGTCGGGGGTTTGGGGAAGGAGGTAGGAGGTGATCGAGAGGAGAAAGTGGGTGGTGGGCCAGGTGCAGCCGAAAGGAGACAGCTAGGAGGAACCCCCAATCGAGGGAGAGAGGGGGTGGCGGGTGAATCGAAAGGCCAAGGGTTTGAGGAGGCAGAAGGTGATCGGAGGTTTGGAGAAGGAGATAGAGGCGGTCGGGGGGAGAAGAGGGGTGGCAGGAGAACCGAATAGTGGGGGAGAGGAGGTGGTGGGCCGGGTGCAGTTGGGGGAAGCTGTCGACTAGGGAGGAGAGGGTGTAGTGGTGATCCAAAGGGCTGGAGACTTAGGGAGGCAGGAGGTGGTTGAGGGTTCAGAGAATGAGGCAGGAGGTGGGTGAGGGTTTTGGGAAGAAGGCAGGAGGTGGTCGGAGGGAGGCAGTCGGAGTAAAGATGGGGTGGTTGGGGAACTAAATGATAGGGGAGAGGAGATTGGTAGGTCGGGGTTTTGGGAAGGCAGGAGGCTGAAAGCTTGCTCCGGGGGCTCAAGGAGGTAGGAGGTGGCCAGGGGTTTGGGGAGGTGAGCTTGGTGCAGCTAGAAAAGAACGACCAGGGGAAAGCCGTCAACCAAGGGAGAGAAGGGGTGGTAGGAGAATTGAAGGGTCTCGGGTTCTGGAAGGTTGAGGTAGCTGGGGGTTTGGAGAGGTGGAGGTAGCTGGAGGAAGGCAGGAGGCAGTCAGGGAGAGAGATGTAGTGGCGGGGGAACTAAACGGCGGGGGAGAGGATGGTGGCGGGCTAGGGTTTTGGGGAGGCAGGAGGATGGAAGCTTGCACCTAAGGGCTAGGGAAGGTGGGCTAGGAGTAGTTTGGAGGAGAGGATCAGGGGCTCTAGGAGGTAGGAGGTAGCTGAGGGCTCAGGAAGGCGGGTCAGGTGTAGCCTGGAGGAGAGGGTCAGGGGCTGGGTGTAGTCGGGGGGAGGTGGCGGGTGGGGGAGAGGGCCATGGCGATAGGGGATAAAAAAGCTGAAGGGTGTGGGGTGGAGGGATGGTGGGAAAATGAGGATGTGGTGGATGGTGGGATGAAGAAAAATGAGAGGGCGGTAGATGATGGCGTGGGGAAAAATAAGGGCATGTGGTGAGGTGAGAAAAAACGAGGATGAAAAGATTATTAGCGATGACAATGTCTATCGCTAATAATTATTTTTCATCGCTAATATGAAAAATATTATTAGCGATGGCATATACCGTTGGTATTAGCATTTTTATCGCTAATAATTATATATTTTAAATAATATTTTTTTAATTATTAGTGATGGTATTTTTGCCATTGCTAAAGCCATCGCTAATACAAATTTTTTTACACTAAATTTTTTCTCCTAAGTCATTTTTTGGATGGTAAAAAATTAGTATTTGATTTTATTAAATTTTTGAATTTAATTAATCTATGGATCAAGTCCTGATTGATTTAAATTAGATTTAATTAATTAGGCTTGATTTAATTTAAGGCTAATTGGATTTTAATATTCTAAGTAAAACTTAGATTCAAAGTCTAATTAAATTAGGTTTGACACGATTTCGAATTAAATTTGAATCAAACCTAAATTAAAAATTATTTTTTAATAATTAATTTAAATTATATTAAATTTAATTAGACTTGACTTAATTTAAACATAATTAAATTTTATAATCTAATTAGGACTTGGATTTAAAGTCTAATTGAATTAGGTTAGACAGGATTTCGAATTGGATTTGAATCTAGTTCCAATTGCATTTGAATCGAACTTAAATTAAAAATTATTTTCTTATAATTAATTATAATTATATTAAATTTAATTAGTTTTGACTTAATATCAAAGTAATTGAATTTTATTATCCATGTAGGACTTGGATTTTAAAATCTAATTGAATTAGGATTGACAGATTTTCTAATTGGACTCGAATCAAATTTGAATTAAATTCAAACTAAATTTAAATTAAAAATTATTTTTTTAATTGATTTTAATCAACTTTAATTTGATTAATCTTGACTTAATTTGAGACTAATTGGATTTTATAATCTATGTAGGATTTAGACTCGAAGCTTAATTGAATTAGGTTTGACAGGATTTTGAATTGGATTCTAATTAGGTTTGAATTAAATTCAAATAGAATCCAAATTAAAAATTACTTTTTTAATTATTTAAATTAGTTTAAATTTAATTAGGCATAACTTAATTTGAAAGTAATTGGGTTTTACTGTCCAAGTAGGATTTGCATTAAAAGTCTAATTGAATTAGAATTCATAGGATTCCAAATTAGATTTGAATTAAACTTAAATTAAAAATTAATTTTTCTTATTCAATTTAAATTTGATTTAATTTAATTAATCTTAATTTAATTTGAGGTTAATCAGATTTTATAATCTAAGTAGGACTAAGATTTAAAGCTTAATTAAATTAGGTTTGGTAGAATTTTGAATTGGATTTGAATTGGGTTCGAATTGAGGTTAAGCTAGTTGTGAATTATTAGCGATGGTAAACATGTCATCACTAATTATGTTACTAATAACTTTTTAAATAATTTTTTTAAAAAAATTATTAGCGACATCAGGTTTTCATCACTAATATTCAAAAATATCATCGCTAATTTTTATTTTATATTTAAATATTATAAAAAATTAAAAATTTTAAATAATTTTAGTGGCAGCATCTACCATCGCTAATAATAATAATGCCATCACTAATAGTTGGTTATTAGTGATGAAACTATTTTTATTGCTAATAATCCAATTTATCATCATCAATATTTTTATTTAAATATTTTATAAAAAATTTTAATACTTTTAGTGATGGTCGTTGCCATCGCTAATAATTTTGATTGCCATCACTAATATTATTAGTAATGAAAATATTAGCGATGGCTTTTTCTTTTGATCAATGTTGCAGTGGCAAAAAGCATTATTAGCGATGAAGATTTTTGCCATTGCTAATATCCAATTTTCTTATAGTGATAGAAAAAATTCTAATTTCCCATCTCGAGTACCTTGCCATTGGGATAGGGCCATCTAACAGTGGCTGGTGTAGAATTTTCTAGGCTGGTGCGAATGGCCAACGATCATTAGGGGTAGGTGCAACTAGTGAATGGCCGACATTAGGCCGGCCTTATTCCTTCCATGGCTATCTTCAATTTAAACTCCTCCACCTATAATCAAGCTACCATCGAAGCCTCCTCCTACCATCTCTCCCTCTCTTCCTCATTGTTGATGGCCACCATGCCACCATGATTGAGTGCCGTCGGCCAAAAAACCCACATTCCCTTCTAAAGCTCCAATCCTCCTTGTGATCTGTTCCTCTATTCCAAGCTTGATCGGCCTCCTTTGCTACTAGAAATCAGCCCAACTATCCATGACCTACCATTGCCACCATGTCTGGTGGTCTCCCCATCCCCTTTCTTTTCTTTTTGGGCCTTGTGTGTAGCCACCATAGAGACAAAGGGTAAATGCCCTTTTCCTCCCCCTCTCTCTTAACTTCCCTATCTATGACCGACCCACTGGCCACCTTGGCTTCGCCACCACTATTTGACCACTTCAGCCACACCATCACTATCCAACCACCCTAGTTGCATCATCTCTTCTTTCAGTTCTTCTATGCCATGGGTAGAACCCCTATTGTGGCATGGGAGAAAGAGAGAGAGAGAAATATATTATAATAAGAAAAAAAAACCCTGGTCAAGATCCAATTCAATCTTTCGATAACCAATTCTGACCATCTAGCTAGACTAAGGCCATTATTGGTCGATCCAATTAGAATAGGCTAGGCCCTTGATTGGACATAAATCAAGTGAATCCACTCAAAAAAGAAAATGTAATTAGTTTAGATTGAGTATCTCTCTCCTTTCCTTGTTGTTAAGTCAGACCAAATAGATCATACCCTGATTGAACCCAAATTGAGTCTCTTTTCCCTCATTATCTCTATTAATTTATCCAGATGGAGCCTATTTAGCCTAATTTTCCTTTGATTAATGAATTAAGGTTTGATCCAAGATTTTATTTTAGATTGAGAGGAGCACAGATCTAAGGATTAGACTGTGAGTTGAAGGTCTTGACTTTTGGATCTGACTATCATTATATTACCTTTACTCCTTGTATATTTTATTATGCATATAACTTACTTTCTAAATTTATTTAATGCTATGATAAATCATTTAAATTAAGTATTTTATATGCTCTATATAAAATATTGTAAAATATTGGATTGAATTTACATAATATACTTGGACATGAAATATTTTCATTAAATGTATTATGCATTGGTTCCACTACTCTCTAGTCTGACTACAATCACACAAATTCAGGATCTAGTCTCCTTTTGGACCTTTAGTGGGGTGATGAACAGTACACACCAGTTGATGGTGTGTTATAGTTAGGAGCTAGTTTTTTTTCGAACCCAGCTAGATGAGGCTGATCGTTGGCATATATTGATGGAAACAATTTTCTCCATATGATATCAGAGTAGTTTTCCTTTTGGAACTTTAGTAGGGTGATCACTGGCATATGATTGATGGATAGCATGTTGTAGTTAGGATCTAGTTTCTTTTTGGGCAAGCCATAAGCCAATCATGGCCATAGTTAGAGGGACTGTGAGAGTGATAGTGGAAGGTCGACCCTTAATTATTTAAAAAATTATTTCATTCAAAAGCATGCTGTGATTTTATGTTGATTAATTTGATTTATTTTTGTACTTATTAGAGTGTTTTTTTAATAAAAAATATTTTATATAAAAAAATATTTTTTTATATAAAATATTTAATTGAACTATAGGTTCTAATAGCTTACTGGGCTGATAAAGGTCATTACATCTTTTCTTTTCTCTGATGCTGCAAAATAGACGGGGTTTGGATTCAAGCAGTAAGAAGCTTAAGGATTAGTAGACTTATAATTAACATTTCTATGAAAAAATTGACTAGATTTTCCTATTATTATTAAAAAATTATATATTATTCTTGAATTAAATGCATTAGGGTATTCTATAATTGCATGAGTTTAGAATGATGTAAATGTTTGAGGGAAAAGGGTAAGCCTTGCATGTCCTATGGGATCAAACCCTAAGGATATTAGCCATCTATCGCACCACCCGCTTGGGCCTTAGGATTGGGGCATGACATCTCTCCTTCCCCAAGGATCTCCGAAAATGAGAATGCAATGAAAAGAAAAAGACATGCAAAGAAAAAAATGATCAATTTTTATAAGAAAAGGTCTTACCTTTGAATTTTTTCCATTTATCCCTTGTTTTCATTGATTTTTTCCTTTTTTATAAGAAAAGGTCTTACCGTTTGTTCTCTATTTTACATCCTCAGAAGTCCCAATAGGGTGGGTGGCTTGGAGCGGTAAAATAGGGAAGCTTAGATGGCTAGGATTTTGTTTTGGATGTTTATATGTAAGAGTTTAAACAATATAAATGGGTATAAACATTGAAAATAATTCAATGTTAGAATATATATATATTAGAGTTAATCATGGGCCAAATGACCAGCCTAGTCCACCTAGTCCAACCAATTTGGTAGGCTTAGACACTAGAAATTAGGCTGATAGGATGAGCCTGGCCAAAAAAGGAAAAAAGAATGTCCTACCTGAAAATTGACTAGGCTTGGAAAAATTAAAACTTGGCTTGGCCTAGCCCAAGATAAATATATATATTTGATATATTAATTATATTAACTAATTATATATTCTAATAATAAAATAGTATACTATATGTTAATGAATATATCAATATCAAGTCTATTAGGTAGTCCAGGAATTGACCTTTCAAGATTGGATGCTAGCCTTAGAATTGATTTTGATGATATCAAAAGTGTTTGAGTACAAATTATGTTGACTGATGATGTTTGTGAAAGAATAGTACCTTATAAGCCAATCGCTTGGATGATGCGATTGGACTTTTCTATTTTATCTTCCTACTCATGTATATGATGTTGATTATTTATTAATAATATAAGACATTGTATTTTGTTATATGCTATATTTTATTATCTCATTATGACTTAATTAAGATTATGATGAATCTCATAGATTAGGGCAATGGTTTTAGGGCCATGATGAGATCATGCCAGTAAGATCTAAAATCTTGATAGCCCCAATCTAAAATATTTCTAGTCATAGGATATTAAGTCAGAAATCGATGATACCGATAAGACTGGTATGTCCTATGTATGCTCAAAAGAAAGGATGATTGATTTCACAATTACTTGTATGGTAATACTAATACAAGGATGTAGGTGCTCATTGGAGAATGAGTTTATTGAACTGATCCATAGGAAGAATATCTGATGGAGCCTTACAAGCATGTCAAAAGATAGTTCTCCAATAGAAGTGATATAAGTGATCCTTTGATATGAGATCATCATGATATCTTGTATATATAGATCTATGCTTTGGTTTACACCCTAGCATGACTCTCTAAGATATGTGTGGGGTGTTCTCGGCAAGGTAAAGTATGTATAGAGGTTGTAAGTGATCAACAAGAAATCAGTTACTCTTTGTAGGAGGAGAGAACATTCTATATGGTCTTATAGGATGATGACTTAAAGAGTCTTTGGACAAAATAGGATGAACATTAGAAAGAGTTTCTAATAGTTCATCAACTAAGTGATCATCATCAGATCAAGATACATATGGATAGGTATTTGGATTTGACATGATTCCATATCCATGGCTTGTCTAGAATATTGTGTGATCAAAAGATTGAATTGCACAGCAACTCATCATAGAAGGGTATTTTGATATTTCGCCAAATTTCACATCTTTTAGGTAGTCATGACACATTGCTAGACATTAATCTTAACTTGTAGGTTGACGTAGCCAAGATGTGGTAATCGTTGGGGAAGAGGATGGAAGACGCACGAAATAAAAGAAAATAGAAGAAAAGCTCTTCTCTCAAAATTTTATTTGATAACTCAAAATAAAACTGACTACAATGGAGGCCAAGGGCCTTATTTATAGCTAAAAATCTTAATTCAGAAGTAAAAGGACTCCTAAACCAAGTCACAAAAGAAATTCTAAATGAAATAAAAAAGAACAAAATAAAAGAAAGTCAAAGACCTGATTCCTACTTGGACTAGGAAACCTAATAACCTTGCACACTGTTGTAATCCTATCAGATAATAAAAATTAATCTTGAAATTTATGGTGGCGGTGAAGCATCGAACCTATAGGGCTCAGAGAGAGGTTTTTGGAATGGGGTCATAATAAGAATTCTGACATCGAATGACAAAGTTATGGCCGTTCTAGCTCGACAGTGTCAGAACCCTGCAAATCAGTGCAATCAGGTCGAGTTCGCACCCTTTTGGATTTGATCCCTCAAATTCATATATTTATTGGCTAAGATGTCTGCGTCATCCTCCCCTGACTGAAAAAAATTCATCCTTGAGTTAAAAGCTTCTTCATCTGATGAATCTCCTGCATAGGGAATGAGATGCTTCACATTGAACACATCAGAGATTCGAAGATGACTTGGTAATTTCAATTGATAGGCATTATCATTGATCTTTTTAATTATCTCAAAAAGACCCATCTTTCGCTGGCTCAGCTTGTGATATTCTCCCATCGAATACCGCTCCTTGGTTAGAATAGTCCATACATAATCGTCGACTTCAAAAATTACCTTCTTTCTATGCTTATCTGCAGCCTCCTTATATTTAGCATTGTTGGCTTCTATCCATTGCTTTACTAACTAATGAATTTTCTGTAGGTCTATAGCTAAATCTTCAGCCTTTGTACTGGATCATCCTTTAGAATTGATTGGGGTTAAATCTAAAACACTGCTCAGGTTCAATCCATAAATAATTTGAAATGGACTGTAGCCTATAGTCCTATTCACGGATTGGTTGAATGTGAATTCCACCTATGCTAAAGCCAAATCCCACTACTTTGGATGCTCTCTAGCAAGACTTCTTAATAGATTTCCCAAGCTCCTATTGATGGATTCGGTCTGTCCATCTGTCTGAGGATGATAGGCTGAATTGAATTGTAATGTAGTTCCCAAACTCCTTCATAGACTCCTCCAAAAGTGGCTCATGAACTTTGTGTCTCGGTCAGATGTAATAGATTTGGGTACTCCATGAAGACGCACTATTTCTTTGAAGAATAGTTAAGCAATGTTTGAAGCATCCATGGTCTTCGGACAGACGATGAAGTGAGCCATCTTCGAGAACCTATCTACCACAACCAGCAATGAATCACATCATCTCTGAGTAATAGGTAGACGTAACAAAAAATCTATGCTGATCTCTTTCCATGGATTGTCTGGAACAGGTAAAGGGGTGTATAATCTTGCATTTGTTACTATTCCTTTAGATATTTGACAGACCCTACATTGCTCCATAAATCTGGTTACATCATGCTTCAATTTTGGCCAGTAATATTTGTTATGAATGAGCGTGAGAGTCTTATCTCTGCCAAAGTGTCCTTCATTATGCAACTCTTGTACAATCTTTTCTCATAAAGAATAATTTGGAACACATAGCTGCACACCTTGAAACAAAAATCCATCATATATCTAGTAATTAGTTTGGGTATGAGAATGTACCTCTTGTAGAATTCTGCCAAAGTCAGGATCACTGTCATAAAGATCTTTTAGAGTATCGAAATCAATCACTTCAACACAAAGAACTCTTAGTAGCTTGGTTGTCTGGCTTAATGCATCTGCCACCCGATTCTGAGCATCAGATTTGTGCTTCAGAATAAAGTGAAACTCCTATAAATAGTTCACCCACTTGATATGCCTTCAACTTAGCTTTTCTTGACCATTGATATATTTGAGGGCTTCATGATCAATGTATAAGATGAACTCCCTTTGAACTAAGTAATGATGCCATTGTCGAAGTGCACTGATCACCGCATAGAATTCTACATCATATGTTGAATTATTCAGTTTGGATTCAGATAATTTTTCATTGTGAAAACAAACAGGCTACTCCTCTTGACTGAGAACTCCACCGACTCCAGTAGAGGATGCATCACACTCCACTTTGAAAACCTTGGTAAAATCAGGAAGGGCAAGGACATTAGTAGAGGTGATCTTTAATTTGATTTTTTCAAAAGTAGCCTGTGCCTCAGGTGTCCATTGAAATCGCCATCCTTTCATGCAATCAGTCACAGGAGACATTATAGAAGAAAATCCATGAATGAATCTACGGTAAAAGGATGCCAGGCCATGGAAACTTTGGACTTCAGAGATACTATGTGGCATTGGCCAGTTTTGAATAGCCTGGATCTTGGATGGATTAGCCTATAGTCCTTTGGAGGAGATGATATAGTCCAGAAAGGACAAGCTATCCGCTATAAAACTGCACTTCTTGGGATTGGCGAATAACTTCTCTCTTCTTAGTGTATTAAGGATCTCCGTAAGATGTTGTAAGTGATCCTCTAAAGTAGGGCTATAAATAAGTATATCATCAAAGTAAACCATAATGAATTTACCAATATACGATTGCAGCACATGGTTCATCAGTCTCATGAAAGTACTCAGTGCGTTGGAAAGTCCGAATGGCCTCACTATCCATTCATACAAGCCCTTCCTTGTTTTGAAGGCTGTCTTCCACTCGTCCCCAAGTTTGATCCGCAATTGATGGTAGCCACTCTTCAAATTGATCTTGATGAATATCCTGGCCCCAGCAAGTTGATCAAGCATATCTTTCTTTGGAACCAGCAGGATAGGTACTATGCACGGACTCATGCTTGGATGGATGTATCCTTTGTCTAATAGCTCCTGGATCTGTCGCTGCAGCTCCTCATGTTCAGTTGGGCTCATGCGATATGCTGGCTTGTTTGGTAGACTTGCTCCAGGAACAAGATCGATGTGGTGTTGAATATCTCATTTTGGTGGTGATCCTACAGGCAAGTCTTAAGAAAACACATCAGCAAATTTCTTGAGAATAGGACGTACATGGGATGGAATGTCATGCTCGGCTAATTTGCCCTTCTCCACCACTGCTAGCAAGTAGCCAGCCTCCATCACCTCCTTTAGGCATGCATGTTTTGTCAGAAGATTGATATTGGACTCCGATTTTGATTTGGATAACTGCTCTTTCTTCATCGGTGCTAGAGTGATCTTCTGATTGTCTTTGAAGAATGTATATGTATTTCATCAGCCATCATGAGTGACTTGCAGTCATACTATCACGAGCTCCCTAGAAGTAGATGGCAGGCATCCATGGCTACTACATCACACCAAATACTATCATAGCACTTCTGCCCAATCGAGAAAGATACAAGGCAACAACTATCAATAACGACTTCACTTCCTATTTTGAATCATGAAAGTTTGTATAGCCGAGGATGTTTTTTTGTTGATAGGTTCAGCTTCTTGATGGCCTCCTGGGAGATAACGTTCTCACAGCTACCGCCATCGATAATTACCTTACAAACTTTCTTCACAATTGTACAATAGGTATGGAAAATATTTGTTTGCCTCCAATCTTCTTCCTCTCCTTTTCTTGGAGCCAGCAAGCTCTTTCGCACAACGAGGGTTTCTCCGCTATCTCCCAAAAGCATAGAATCATTCTCCTCACCATCAGTTTCATCATATGCAGGTTCTTGATCTTCATCAGTAGGTTCTTCTTTAATTAATAGCTATTTTCTAGGATGACTAGTAGGTTTCTAGCACTCATTCTAGTTATGCCCAATCTCACCATAATTAAAGCATCCAATCATAGAAGATGCTGCTTGAATTGATCTTGGAGGTCTCGTATCAGTAGTACGGATAGGAGGGGTAGGGGCTGGGTTGCGCTGTATATCCCTTTGATTATCAATTGTCGATGCTCGATTGGTTCATAGGAGAGATTCAGGTCGGGAGAAAGATCTTAACCGTAATTGCTCCTCAGCCACCATAGTCCTATGGTATGCTTCTTTGACTGTCCACATGGTGTGAAGTCATAGGGCATCTTGGATTTATTATCGTAAGCCTTCGAGATATCATACGACCATATGCTCCTCGCTTTCAGCCAGATCATTTTGCATCACTAGCTGATAGAATTCCTCTGTATAATCATCAATGGATCTGGGGCCTTGCCGAAGATTTTATAGGCATTGATACAGAGTTTGTGTATAGTTGAACGATAGAAACTGCTCTCTTAACGCCTTCTTCATCTTCTTCCAATCTTAAATTTTTGGTTTACCTCTATGCACTCGAGTTTTCTTCAATTGCTGCCATCAAACAGAAGCACGATCAGTTAATTTAAGAGCGACAAGTTTTACCTTTTTATTATCAGGAACTTCTTTATATTCAAAGATGTGCTCGGTTTGATCCAGCCAATTAAGAAATACCTTCATTTGTATACTATCCAAATATTCAGATAAATCTACTCTGATTGAGTCAAACCAATGGGTTAATCACTCAAACATTTCTCCATGATCCTCTCATCGGCGTGTGGGAAGATCCCTATGAAAGAGGTTTTTGAAATCTGACAACTCTCCTTTAGATCTACGATCATCAGGTTCTGCCTCAGATCTCGTATCCCAGATTTCTAACTGCATGAGATATGCAGTTAGATCTGCCAATTGTCTTCTCAAATCTTTGCACTCCAACATTAGGTCCCATTCTCATTGCGTAATTTCTTCGCGGGCTGCTGTTTGATTCGTTGGTTGAGTCTTCTTGCAACCTTCGTCAAGCATCTAAATTATAGAGAAGAATCACTGCTCATGGATCTGAAGAGCTCTGACACTAACTAACGTAGCCAAGGCACTGTAATCATTGGGGAAGAGGATGGAGATGCACGAAACAAAAGAAAATGAAAGAAAAGCTCTTCTCTTGAAATTTTATTTGATAACTCGGAGTAAAACTGACTGCAATGGAGGCCAAGGGCCTTATTTATAGCTAAAAACCTTAATTCAGAAGTAAAAGGACTTCTAAACCAAGTCACAAAAAAAATTCTAAATGAAATAAAAAAGAATAAAATAAAATAAAGTTAAAGACCTGATTCCTACTTGGACCAGAAAACCTAATAACCTCGCACACTGTCGTAAGCCTGTCAGACAATAAAAATTAACCCTAAAATTTATGGTGGTAGTGAAGGCCAAGCCTATAGGGCTCGGAGAGAGATTTCCGAAATAGGATCATAATAAGGATTCTGACATCGAATGATAAAGTTATGGCCGTTCTAGCTTGATAGTATTAGAATCCTACAAATCAGTGCAATTAGGTCGAATTCGCACCCTTTCGGATCCGATCCCTCAAATTCATATATTTATCAGCTAAGATGTCTACATCATAGGTTTTTATGATTTAAAAATTTTAATTTAATAATTAATTAAAAGTTTTAATTAATTGATGCACTTGAGCTTAACATGCATTAGGCCTAATTAATTAAAAGGATTCTAATTAGATTAGCTGCACATGAGCCTGAGCTTACTGCTGGCTAGATGTGAAATCCTATAGGTTACACACAAAAAAGAATTGATCAAAGACTTTTGATTAGGCTTGAGAAATTCTAATTCAATAAGGATTTGGTTGAAATCCTAATGAATTTTGGTCAAGCATACTAGCATATGTTTAAATCCTAATCCCCAATCTATTAGGACTCCTAACAACCTTTGACTAGTCAAAGGTTGATGTGAGAAGAAGTCCACATCTCCACAAATTCCTCCACCTCTTATCTCATGTGAAGGTGTTTCACATTAAGATTGCTCCATGCCCTCTTATCTCATGTGAAAGTGTTTCACTTGAGATTACTCCATGCCCCTCATGTGTCCAAGAGTTGGACATCAAGTGGTTTATGCCCCTATCTCACAATCAAAGAGTTTGACCAAGAGAGTTCCATGCTAAAGAGGCTTCATGCCTCTAGGGTTTTACATGCCCAAGTGTTGGGCATCGTGAAGGAGTTAGACTCCTATCATGACCCTATGTTGAGTCATAAGTTGGGTTTATAAATAAGGGGAGATGTCCAAGGGTTGGACACAACATACAAAGATCTAAGAGACAAGGGATCTACATGCCCAAGAGAGGAAAGAAATAAGAGAGCCATACACCAAGAGATGGTGAGGTGAGAAAAGGAGGTGCTGCTGAATTTCTTAAGAAGAAAATTTAGCAAATCTAGATTGGGGAGAGTCTTTGATCATGACCTGTGTGGATCACTGTTAGAGGGCACATGCTTGGGTGCCTCAAGAAAAACATTCAATGGGCAATTCAAATTTTCCTGAAAGGTAAATTATCTCTCCTCTGTCATCTATTTGCTGCTTGGTTTATGTTTGATTATAGTCATCAAAGTGATTTTGGGATTGGGGTTCATATCTTATGTTATTAATTGTTGATGCATGTTTTAAAAGTGTTAAAATCTATTTTTGTTGTGCATCCAAATCTCAACAGTAGTATTAAAGCCATCCTTGATTGATTCAATTAAACTTCTTGTTATTGTTGTGATATAGATTAGATCTAATTCATGATATGTCAAAATCTGATTTTTTACATGATGTTTAATTGCTGGTTTGTTGCATCTATTGTCATGAATAAAAATTATTTTGTCCATGATCAAATCTTGGGATAAAATTTCATGGCTTTAAAACTTGTATGATGAGTTTAGACAGGATCTTGTGATCTGATTTTTCTATGGAATTGCAGCTTTGTGCATGCAATGCATGGGATGTAGGGTTGTTCCATGTGATACACACACCCAAGACCCAAGGGCGGCCACCACATATTGGGCAAAAATCATGGTGGGGCATCCCATCATGGTTCCTAACCTAGGCATGCAGGTGACTGAAATCTGAATTATGGAAGAAAGATGCTTCAAACACAAACTAGGGTTTTGCTACAATTCATTATCCTAATAAGATTAGGATTTATGGTTGTAGATCAAATTAGATCCATAGTCCTAATTAGATTAGAAATTTTTGATCAATTAAATTTGACCTAATTGTTATTGTCCTAATTTGATTTGGATTTGGATCATAGTTAACTAAATTTTTGCAAACCTAATTAGATTAGGCTTTGTTTAAGACTTGGTTAATTTGACACAATAGGCGTGACATACGATTGACTCATAATTGACATTGGGTCAAGATTTGAATCCAAATAAAAAATCCTAAATGGGTTCTGTGCCCATGAGTTTAAACATCTTGAGACGTGCATGAATGATATCATAATTAGTATAACATGAATAGTTTATCATGCTTTATATGATTGTTATAAATTCCATGAAGGATGGCTATGGACTAGAAACACCCATATGATGGATGTATCTATGAATGTATATGTGATGGCTGATTGTATAAATATATCTATAGTGGTTATAATTTTTAAATAGGGGCTAGGTACTGATATGTCCTAAAATTAACTGAAAGCACACGGTGTGCAAAGTAGCATGTCCAGCGAGTATAGGTCGATCCCATGAGAAATTTAGTGTTTGAATTATGTTCAAACCTTTGCTCCGGCAAGCTTTAACAAAGAGAAGAAAAGATTTTTTATTATTTACTACTAAACAGTAAATTAATTATAGAGAATAATAATGTAAAGATCTAGGACTTTTGAATCCACTAGACTAATGACCTAGAAAGCTTTTATATGATTTCTCTTATGATATCCCTTGATTAAGGTGTAATGCATGAACAAGCATTCACTCTAATTAAAGAACTCTTCTTTCAATTGCATCTCTTGTGTTACCCAAATATAGACTATGAAGGGGCTGTGACTCAATAATAATCCATCAAAGTTTTCCATAAGAAATAAAAGAAAATGATTTCAAAAGATTATAGACCTTCTACCTATTATCCTTCTTGCACCGAATCAAGCATGAACTATAAAAGGATTGAAATTCAATGATAGTCCATCAAGTCTCTTGGTAAGAAGCTTGAAGAAAGAAGTCTAAAAAAAATTAAAAATCAAGGAGAAATCCTAAGAAAGAGCTTCTAATCATGGTTTAGCTTCATCACAAATCCTAGAGGATTTCTTAGCTAGATATGATTTAAATCAAAGCTTTTAAAATTATTTAAAATTAAATTTTATACTACTTGCTAGAATTTAAATTATAGAAATTAAAGAATTATAGAAATAAACTATTCTAGTGCTTAGCAAGAAAAATAAGCTATCCTAATGCTGAAATTAAAAATTACAAGAATTAAATGTAGGAATCTAAACTACCCTATTTGTTGAAAATAAAAATTAAATTGATGAGAAAAGATCTAATTTTATTGCTAATAAAAATTTTTAATACAAAGAGAAGATTTTTAACTTTTAAACCATTAATAGGGCTTGAAGTTGAAATAAGAAAAAAAATATAAAACCTCTTCCGACTGATCTTTTCCTAGCTAACACTCCTTCTATGTTGGAAGGATGGAAGAAAGTAAAAAAAAGATGGATAAAAATTTTAAAGGTAGGTATTCCCATTTATCACACGAGCCCCTATAAGAGTTATGGAGTGGAGAGAGATATTTTTAAGATAGTAGTACTAAGCTTTACTTATAGGTGTTAGGAGGGAGGAGAATTTTGTATGCTTTAGATGTGGGACTAATAAAAAAATGCATTCTGAAAGAATGGATGGATGAGATTGAAGGAGTAAGGGTGATAAGGCAAAAGGAAGAGTTTTTGTTCAATCCAAATTCTTTCACTCTAAAGACTTTCCAAAGAATTTTTTTTTGCTTTTTTTAAAATTTCTCGAATCCCGGACTTGCTCCATGCCCCATGCCCACATGAAGAAGCATGTCCAATCCTCTATTTCGTGTGCTCGTATTCAACTTCCAAAAGAAAAATTCCTATAGCTACCATCCTTTTTGCATTAAATGCACCAGCTAACATCAACAGCCAACAATCTTTTTTTTTTTGGATCCTTACTTTGCATCTATGTATCTTCGCATGTCGTGCACTTGACAAGCTTGAATTTGGACTTGAGCTTCATTTGCATGTATTGGAAGGCCGTTATTGATTGGTTTGTGATTAAGGCTCAATAATTAATTATTCCTGAAAAAGATCATAAAAAGTATCAAATATAAAATAAAAGAGATTAAATAGCATATATCTAATATTTCTTATGTTATTTTTAATGTATCTATCACACCCTCCAAATTGAACTTTACTTATCCTCGAGTAAAAAAAATATCGATATACAATACTGACTTTCTTTGACATGAATGTTTATTTAACAATTTTAAATATAAATGATATCCATCTAGAAAATTATTAAAGCATGTCATTGGGATATTAAGGCTATCTGATAGAATGGTTGAGTAAAGAACATAAAATTTTTCAAAGATTTTTCTTGACCCACTCCCACCTTTATCCTTGGATCGTCTAACTCTAAGATGGGCTAGTGGTTTTACATTTGCACATCCATTCCTTCATTTTTTTAATAAAATATAGTCTAAGAAGTGTCTTAACTATTCAAGCTTTCTACTTAATCTTTGTAGCGAGTGTTAGGCCGATGACTCCTAAACTAGTTGGCTTTAGGGTGTTAGGTGTAAAACATCCCTCGGGCTTACTGACTCGAGTCAAATAGGCTATAGTTTGAGACTTGGCTATATGAATTTTTTTCTATATTATCTACTTTTTGATATAAATATCATTGCTTACTTAGGCAACGAGATTCAGTTACTTGATGAAAAATCAATATTTTTTTTTAAAAAAAATTTATACATCAACATGTTTCACTTATACCCATAAAAGGTTGACTCTCTTTAGATAATAGGGAAGGCTAAAAATGCTCAAAATTAATTTTTATTCTAGACTCAATCTTTTATTGAATTTCATCAATATGCAATTCCTTGATACTCTACAACTTATTCGAAGTGTGTATCAAATGCTGCTAAAATATCTAAGATTACTCAAGTTTGAAGCATAGTCCGGTATATGAATATCAATAAATTTGTGAGTGCAAAAGTTCAAAATAAAGTCTAAAGTTTATCCCTCACCCTCTAACTTATTCTATATTATCCTCAATGGAGTAAGAGAAATAAAAGATGCAATAGGTAAAAAAAGAGTACATTTGACTTGATATGTTCTTGGTTTAATAGGAATCTTCAGATGTTCTTGAGGATGTATTCTTGACTCTTCCCCCCAACTTATTCACCATTGACTTTACTAAGGTAAGATCTAAATAAACTAAAAAGAGAAATTAAAATACAAGAATCTGGGTTGCCTCCCAAGAGTGCTAGGTTTAAAGTCTTTGATCAGATTAAATACTAAAAATAGATCAACCGAGATATGTTGGTTCATAGAGAACCATGGCTTTCTCAATAATTTTAGTGGATAATTTCAAGAATGGTTTTAATCATTGACTACTCACTTTAAATATAGCACCATTGCTTGGGTTTTTTATTTCTACAGCCTCATGTAGGAAGACTTGTTTAACTAAGAATGGTCCTGTCCATCTAGATCTTAGCTTTTCAGAAAGTATGTATAATCTAGAATTATACAGAAGAACTTTCTATCTAGGAGTAAAAGATTTTCTAAGAATTGCTTGATCATGAAATACTTTTGCTCATTCCTTGTACATCCTGGTATTTTCATAAGCTTCATTTCTAAGTTTTTCTAATTCATTAATTTGAAGCTTTCTATAATTTTTGGTTGTATTCAAATCTATATTTAATTTCTTGATGGTCCACATGGCTTTTTGTTTTAGCTCAATAGGCAAGTGATAAGATTTTTCAAACACAATCCTATAAGAAGACATTCTTAGGTTGGAATTAAAGGCAATGTGATATGCCCAAAGTGCATCTACTAGTTTCAAGGACCAATCCTTTCTATTGGCATTAACAATTTTCTCTAGGATCTATTTGATTTACCTGTTGGACATTTCTACTTGCCTACTAATTTGAGAATGATATGGTGTAGCCAACTTATGGGTGACATTATATTTTTTCATTAATGCAGTAAAGGGTTGGTTATAAAAGCGTATCTCTTGATCACTAATTATTGGTCTAGGAGTACCAAAATGGGAGAGAATATTTTTTTTAAGAAATTTAATGACCACTTTACTATCTATGTATTTACAAGGAATAGCTTCTACCCACTTAGAGACATAATCGATAACTACTAAAATATGTTCATTCCCAAAAGAGTTTGAAAATGGTCCCATGAAATCAATCCTCCATACATCAAAAATTTTGACTAGCAAGATTGGATTAAGTGGCATCATATTTCTCTTGGTGATTCAACCCATTTGTTGGCATTGAGCACAACTTCTACAGTACTCATGTGCATCTCTAAATAAATTGGGCCAATAAAACCCACATTGGAGGACTTTTGCAGTTATCTTCTTGGATGCGAAGTGACCACCACATGCTTGATCATGACAAAAAGATAAAATACTTCTAATAACCTCATGGTCTGGGACACACCTCCTAATGATTTGGTCAGGACATTATTTGAATAGGTATGGATCATCCCAAATGAAATATTCCATATGAGCGAAGAATTTGTAGTTATCTTGAGTGGTCTAGTAGGAAGAAACTTTACCAATGGCTAAATAGTTGACAATATCAGCATACCATGGTTTAGTGAACACAGATATGAGTTATTGATCAGAAAAAAAACTCATTGATAGGAAGTTTACTAAATGGTATGACTATGATTCAGAACAAGTGATCAACTACTACATTCTCTGTTCCTTTCTTGTCCTTAATTTTTAGATCAAATTCTTGAAAGAGCAAGATCCATTGAATTAAGCACGTCTTGGCATCTTTCTTTGCTAGGAGATGTCTAATGGCTGAGTGGTCAGTATACACAATGGTGTGGGATCCAAACAAATAGGATCTAAATTTTTTAAGGATAAAGATAATGGCCAGAAACTCCTTTTTTATGGTAGTATAATTAAGCTGCGCATCATTTAAGATTTTACTAGCATAGTAAATAACTTTAGGAAGCTTATTAATCTTTTGACCTAAAATTGTGCCTACAGCATGATTAGACGTATTGCACATGAGTTCAAAGGGTTCAGTCTAGATAGACAGATAGATAATGGAAGCTGAAATGAGTGCCTTTTTAAGAAACTCAAAAGATTCTAGATACTCAAGAATGAACTTGAATTTTATTTTCTTTGCTAGCAAGTTGGTTAACGAGCGAGCCACTTTGCTAAAATTGGCTATGAACCTTCTATAGAATCAAGCATGTCTTAAGAATGAATGAATTTTCTTGACAGATTTGAATGGTGGAAGACTCACAATTAGGTGTACCTTGGCCTTGTCTACTTTAATTTTCTTTTTTGAAACTACATGGCCAAAAACTATACCCTCTCTAACTATGAATTGGCATTTCTACCAATTGAGAACTAAGTGCTTCTCCTTATATTTTTCTAGGACAAGTTTCAGATGATCTAAATACTTGAAGAAGGTAGGGCCAAAGATAGAAAAGTCATCCATAAAAATTTCTAGAAATTGTTCAATCATGTGAAAATATGGATCATACATCTTTGGAAGGTCGCTGGTGCATTGCATAACCCAAATGGCATGCACCTATGGGCAAAGGTTCCGAATGGATAGTGAATGTAGTCTTTTCTTAGTCTTCATGAGCTATAAGGATATGATTATAGCTAGAGTATCCATCAAGAAAGTAGTAGAACTCCTATCTAGATAATTTTTTTAACATTTGATCGATGAATGGCAAAGAAAAGTGATCATTCTTTGTTGCCGTATTCAATTTTTTATAATCCATACAGACCCTCAATTTTGTTTGGATTCTAGTTGGGATAAGTTTATTTTTCTCATTTTGGATCACTGTTACTCTGGATTTTTTGGGTACCATTTGAACTGAGCTTACCCAAGAACTATCTGAGATGGGATAATTATTTCATTATAAAGTAATTTCAAAATCTCTTTTTTAACTACATCTTTCATAGCTAGATTGAGTCTTCTTTGAGCATCTCTAGTTGGTTTAGCCCCTTCTTCTAAGTATTTCTTGTATTGAACTATGGAGGGGCTTTTTTCCTTAATATTTGTCATGGTCCAGCCTATTGCTTCTCGATTTTCTTTGAGAACTTTTAACAATTTCTTCTCTTATTTAAGATTTATGTCTAATGCAATAATTATGGGCAAGATTTTCATTGGGCCTAAATAGACATATTTAAGATGCTTGAGGAGGGTTTTCAATTTGAATTTGGATGCCTCCTCTATTGATGGCTTGGATGATAGTTTAGCCATTTTCATGAGAGATTCAGTTGGAGGTTCCCATTTTTGGCTAATCCTATAGTCAATAGGTATTTCATCGATATCTTCAAGTTCATGGTTTAGCCAAATACTTGACTCGAGATCTACTTCTTCATCACTAATGTCAATGGGTTTGTAAATTTCATCTTGGATTACATTTACATTAGCATGCTGGATAAATTCCTGTTCTAGATTAAATATATTTAACTCAATGATCATGTTCCCAAAAGATAGCTTCATAAGTCTATTTCGATAGTTGAGTTCAACATTAGCAGTAGCTAGGAATCGTCTTTCTAAAATAACTAGGATATGATCCTTGGGGTTTGAAACTGGTTCGGTCGCTAAAATGATGAAGTCTATAGGAAAGATAAAATTGCCAACCTTGATTAAAATATCTTCTACCATTTCCTTAGGGATCCTAAAAGATCGATCTGCTAATTGCAACATGATCCCTATTGGCTGAAGTTTTTTCAATCCTAATTGCTCGTAAACTGAATAGGATAAAATATTTACACTAACCCCTAAGTCTAGCAAGGCCTTCTCAATGTGGGTTTCTCCAAAAATACATAAAATTATCAAAGACCCTGGATCCTTATATTTTATTAGCACGTGACTTGATAAGTATGACTTCACACTTGCAGCCAAGAATGCTCTCTTGGGTACATTAGTGGTCCTCTTTTTGGTGTAAAGGTCTTTTAAGAATTTAGCATAGATCAATACTTGCTGGATCATGTCTAGTAGAGAAATATTCACTTGAACTTATTTAAATAGCTCTAACATTTTATCTAAATATTTTGATTATTTATTAGACCTTAATCGATTTGGAAAGAAAGGAGTTGTGGATATTGGGCTGAGTGTACTATCAATTTTAGGAGCTTAAGTTTGTAAGGTGGGTTGTTTGTAAGGTGACTCAGCAGATGAGTTCTCTCTGTTGTTAGATGTATCTACCTTGTTATCCACTTATTTTTTTGATCTTAAAGTATGAATGGTATTCACTTGATTGTCTTAGTTTTCATGTTGGGATTGTGGACCATTTTAATTTCTTTGGTTGGGTTTAGGTTGGCTAGGTAGCCTACATCATTCTCGTTCACTTATGGTAGATGCTAGCTGACCTACCTACATTTTCAAGCAGGCTATAGCCTGAGAATTTGCATTTAGGAGCTAGCCCATGGTTTGCATGAAATTACTCAATGTAGCATGGGTGTCAGCATTGGATTTCACTAGAACTTCTAAGCTTTTCTCCAAAGAACTAATTTTTTTTTCATGATTATTGAAGCCTAGAGGGTTGTTTAACATAGGGTTGGGCCTTGGGTTTTGTTGGTTGAAACTAGGACTGCCTACATTTGGACTCTATGATCATGAGATGTTTAGATGATTCCTCCATCCTGGGTTATATGTGGGTGCATATGGATTGTTCATTGGTTTCTGACATGTAGCATTTACCCATGCATACCCATTCTCTATTGGATTTATCAGGAGAGGACAATCTTTTAGGACATGGTTTGGTGCACTGCACCCACTACACATGGGTGCAGATACATGATTTACACTGGCTGGTTTCTACAGTTCTAAGGCCTCCAACCTATGTGTTAGGATTGCGATTTTAGCCTCTGTGTGATGTGAGACAACCTAAAAAAAAAAAAAAGATCAAGCTTTCTTTTATTCATCAACAACAAATCACGTCCAGCCATGGTACATTATTTCTAGGACAAACAGTATAGTTGCCTATACTTTGCTCAGGAGGCATGACTAATTGGCATAGGACCAAAGCACGATCAATCTAAATGATGCAAATGAATACTAATTTATAGTTCAGTAAATAACTAGCAATAATAAAATAAATAAATAGATAGCAGAAATTAAACATGCTCATGAATAAATGCAAAAAGAAAAAATATAAATGGAATGAAGGATAGCAAGAAATTAAGTCCGCAAGAAAATTCGAAAAGATAAGAAGAATCTGGATCGTGGTAGTTAAGAAACTATCATGATTAGGACTCTTAATCTTTTAACCAAGTAGATCTATCGATAAAGAACTGGATCTTTACCAACATCGGATCTAAAAAAAATAATAAGTAAAAAAAATCAAAGATCAACTGAGAAGGAATGAAGGTCCTTGCCAACATTTGATTTGTAGAATAATAGATCACTCTTTCTCTCTCAGCATGATAGATAAAAATCTTGGAGAAGATAGATCTTCTCTTGGTAGAATAGGCTTGTATAGGTAGATGGTAAAGACGAATCAGGATCGTAGGAACACTGGATCTCAAGTAGATGAAGGTTAAGAGATAGAAAAAAAAAGTGAGCCTCACATCCTCCCCTCGTAGAGAAATTTTGGGTCTCACACCCTCTTCCTCTCAAAGTGATTGATACAAGAATTTATGGATAAAATCATTCATGCATTCATTGTCTTATTCATTAAAGATACATGGGTTTATATAGGACCCTAGGGGTCTTATTTCTTTAGGAATCTTATTTTCTTTACAAGAAAGAAATCAACCCTCCCAACAAAAAAGTAAAACATTATGTATGATTTCTAAATATAATAATATATCATATCTATCTTTTATAGAACCATGGGGAAGAAATTAGTCTTTTAACAAAATAAATAAAAAATCAAGAACTCTTAAGAAATCCTATGAAAGAAAAGAAACTCTATGTGGACGCTTGATGCTTGGCACAATTTGGCATGAGGATCCTTCGGCATGGCACATGCTGGCGTGTGTATTTCCTCCCTGAGCGTGTGGAGGGTAGTGGCTCCAAAGATGACATGGACCAAGCTTATTTCTTTATGATGGTCTCTTTCTAAATAAGGCTCTAATCCAATACAAACCCAAATATGGTCATATGGATCTAAAACTAAATGCATCAAAAGAACTAATTGACTAAATCAAAAGAACTGAAACTAAATAACTAAAGTAGAGTTAATCTGATATGGCTTCTTCAATCTAAATTGAATCTAAATTATGTCACCAACTTTTAATGGCTCTGGTGTCCACACCAATTCTCTTGGGGTAGGGAGAACTCGACCCTGTCGAGTGGGGATCGATTCCACTCTAGTGACACTCAAGCAAATCAGGATCAACATGCTGTAGCTCTTCTTGAGTGATCAAGGTATCTTCGGACTTCAATCGACCTTGCCATCTAACTAAATACTGCTGATAGCCTCCACTTCGGATGGAGATGATCTACTCATCCAAAATTCTCTCAATCTGATCATGTTTTGACATTTTGATTGGTCGACACTCAGAAATAGGCTCTCTCTCAAAAGTTGGCTCAAGCTCAAATGGCTCGCTAGGTATCCAAGTTGGCTCTTTATAAGCGATGAGATCTGCAATGTTAAAAGTAGAGCTAATCCCAAAATCAAAAGGTAAATCTGCAACATATGCGTTCAGTCCGATCTTCTTTAAAATCTTAAACAGACCTGCTTCTCGAGCATGTAACTTCTTGACGGTTCTTGATGGAAATCGTTCAGGCTTCATTCAAACCATCACATAGTCTTCTTCTGCAAACTCTTAGGCACGTCAATGAGAATCTACATTCTGTTTATAAATTTTATTACTAATACTAATTTTTTTTACTGATCTCTTTATATAGACTCTTAACATGCTATGCAAATGACTCTATAGATTTAGAAATTCTAGCATGCATGGGCAGTGGGATAAGGTATGTTGATTTTCTAGGTTGATATCCATGAACTACTTCAAAAGAACTCATGCTAATGGACCTATTAACAGAGCCATTATATGCAAATTCAGCTTGGGGCAATAAAAGATCCTAGTTACCCATATGTTTCCCAATCAAGTAATGCAACAAATTTCCAAGACTCTTATTGACCACTTCAATTTGACCATCTGTTTGTGGGAAAAGGTAGAAGAAAATTTTAATTTTATGCCTAGAAGGTGCCATAGGATTTTTCAAAAGTAGCTCATGAATCTAACATCCCTATCAGAAACAATGATTTTAGGCAATTCGTGCAATTTAACAGTCTCATCAAAGTATATTCTTGCAACTTTCGAAGCATCTGACATTTGGCAATAGGGTAAAAAATGGGCTACTTTTGAAAACCTATCTACAACCACTAGAATAGAATCATGCTTCCTAACTATCTTAGGTAAGCCTAAAATAAAATCCATGCTAACGTCTTGCCAAGGACATTCTAGAATAGGCAAGGGTGTGTATTAGCCAGAGTTCTATTTTCTCTACTTGGCCATGGCACACATTCTATACTGGGCAATAATTTGAGCGACATCTCTTTTCAGGCTTGGCTAAAAGAACTAAACTTCTACCAACTCTATGATTTTATTCCTACTAAAGTGTCTAGCTAATCCTCCAGCATGTAGTTTTCAAACTAGAAAATCTCTTAAAGATGTACGGGGAACACACAGCCTAGCTCCTCTAAATAAGTAACCATCCTAAAGGATATTTTCACTGTATTCTCTAGATGGTCCTTTTCATAAAGTGGTAAGTATACTGCCAAAATTTGGACACTCCTCATAATCTTCTTTAAACCAACTACCTCTACACTAACGGTGGATAACAAAGTACGACGATGACTCAGGACATCAGCAATTAGATTCTCTACACCCGCACGGTGTTTTAAAATAAAAGTATAGGCTTGCAAAAACTCGATCCACCTACCATGTCTATGATTCAGCTTCTTTTGAGAATTTAGAAATCAGAGGACTTCATGGTCTGAGTACAAAATAAATTCTTGCAGTAGGAGGTAATGTCTCCAGTATCTTAGGGCCTGGACTATCGCATAAAACTTCTTGTCATAGGTAGAATACTTTAGTTTAGAATCATTAAGTTTCTTGCTAAAGAATGCTACCGAATGATCTTCTTGACTAAGGAAACCACCAATCCCAACTCCTGATGCGTCACATGCTACTTCAAAAATCTTGAAAAAATCAGGTAGACGTAAGACTAGGGCATGGATCATTTTATCCTTAATGTCTAGGAAGGCTATATTGGCTGTCTTAGTCTATTCAAAATCTTTCTTTCTAATGCAGTTAGTGATGGGAGCGGCTATGGTGCTAAACCCTTTTATGAATCTACGATAAAAGATTGCTAATCCATGAAAACTTCGTACATCATTCACACTCTAGGGTACCGGCCACTCAACTATTGCTCTAATCTTTTCAGGATCGGCAGATACACCATCAGGGATAATAACAAAACCTAAGAAGATGACACAGTTTGTCATGAAAGCACATTTCTTAGAATTGGCATACATGCTTTCTACTCTAAGAACTTGGCATCCTTTTCAAAGATGATCTAAATAGTCTTTCCTAGTTCAACTATAGATCAAAATGTCATCAAAGTACATGACTACAAACTCTTCTATAAACGGTCATAGTACTTGGGTCATCAATCTCATGAAAGTACTAGGGGCATTGGATAACCCAAATGGCATCACTATCTACTTATATAAACCATCTTTCATCTTAAAAATAATTTTTCACTCATCTCCCGGTCTAATTCTTACTTGATGGTAACCACTTTTGAGATCAATCTTAGAGAAAATGGTGGCTCTGGCCATTACGTCTAGCATATCATCTAACCTAAGGATGGAAAATTGGTACTTAATGGTGATCTTATTAATAGCATGGCTATCTATGCATATTCTCCATGTACCATCCTTCTTTAGAGTCAATAGTGTAGAAACCACGCAAGGACTTAAACTCTCTCTCATGAATTCTTTTTTCATCAGCTCTCCAACTTGCCTTTGTAGCTCGGCGTGCTTAGTAGGGTTCAACCTATAATGGGGTAAATTGGATAGGATAGATCCAGGTACCAGATCAATGGCATGCTGAATGTTTCTCATGGGCGGTACATGATCTGGAAGATCCTTAGAGAAGACATCATGGAATTCACTAAGAAGGCTGACTACTTCCTTAGGATGATCTACCTTAGGATCCTCATGAACTTTTCTTGCAGCAAGCATCTAAACTGGTGATCCTTTACTAATGGTCATCTCTAATTTCTTAGCACCTATCAAATGAAGGCTTTTCTTTTTGATATTTTCTTTTGGCCCATTGTCTATTTTTCTATTGGTAGCCTTAGATGGAAAAGGATTGATCGTGATATTCTTACCCTTATGAGTAAAACTACAGGAGTTGGTTTGGCCATAAATCATAATATCATTATCAAACAGCCAAGATCGAACTAATGTGATACTTCCAACTTCCATGGGTAAGATATCACACCAAATATGATCCTGATAAGAATGGAGCTGGATGGGAATACGACATCTAAGTTTAATGGGAATAGAGGAGTCTATCCAAGATATACGATATGGGCTGGAATGATCTATAGGAGCTAATCCTAATCGCTTAACCAAGTTAGTGGAGATGACATTGATACAGCTACCACTATCAATGATCATCTTACAAATTTTATCGCTAAATTTTATGAAGGTATGAAAAATAGAGGTTCTACGCCAGTCTTCACTCTTCTTAGTCTGTGCTAGAACGTACTTAACGACTCCAAGCCTAAGGTCTGACTCTGATGCAATAAAATCTAGGATATCCTTAGTACTCTCAAACTGCTCGGCTAAGTCTAGTGATAAGTGGTAAAAATATACTAATAAAAGTATTAAATTATAAAATAAATTAATCTATTTCTTTAGAAATTGATACTTTTGTTAATCTTATATAGGAAAGAAGGCCACCAATATGAAGATCTTATTTTTCTGATTCAGATAAAATAAATTTCAGACAAAACGGACTTCAAACGAGCCTAGAATTAAATTTCAAAAAAAAAAATCGATCCGGTTCAAACCAGTTCAGAAACATCAGCTCAGCAGACTGCCCGGTTTGACCGCACCAGCAGATCGACCCGCTGACGTAGCGCTGATGGCAGGCTGACGTCAGTATTTTTTACGGCGTATAGTGGATCGACTTGAGGGCATTTCGAAAATTTCACATGAAGAAGCGCACTCCGATTGGCTGAAGAAAGTGGTGGTCCATGCAACACTGGACTCGCGCATGGTCTATAGAGGGTAATTTGGAAATTTTGTCTGATCCGATGGGCACCTTTCACTGGGATTTGATCAGATGGCCGACATGCATGCACTGACGAATGGCATCCACAGCTCTCGATCAAGATCCAACGATTGAGTTTCATCCCGACTTTAAACTAAAGATCAGTGGCTTCCTATGCACGATCTAATGGCCTAGATTCAATCCAACGATTGATCCGATGGCTGGCATGAATTTTGACTTGATTTGAGATATTTTAAAGATTTTTAAGCAATTTTTGGACCGTTTGATCAACATCCAACGGTCAGAATTATCCAGGATCCTAATTTGAGTTGTTTTGAGAGTTTTAAACCTAATTTTTAAAGGATTTTGAAAAAAAATCGATCTCTGAGCCTATAAAATCTGCGGTTGCCAAAGTAAAAAAAGAGAAAGAGAGGAGAGAGAAAAAAAAGATGGAGAGAAATAAAAAAAAAGAAGTAGAGGGTTTTGGAAAAAAGAAAGCAGAGAGAGGTAGAGAGAGGTAGAGAGAGACAGAGAGAGAAAAGAAAGGGCTTTTTTTTAATTTTTTTTTCTTCTTCTGATAATCAAGACATCGATCAAGGAGCTTCATCTTCTTCACCAAGTTCTCCACACCAAAGAGCGACGGACAATCAATTTCAGCAATCAAACAATCTAATTTCTTTATACTTTTTATTTTATTTGCTGTTTTTGAACTTGTTATCATGAACTAAATTTTCTTTTATTAAGGCTAAGGTGTAGCCACTCTTTTGATGCAATATTTAATATGATTTATTTTTAATTTTAAATTTTATTCATGAGGAGTATATAAATCTGATCTTAATGCTTTTAGATTACTGGCCATCTTCTAATTGATCTGATGAACATAGATGTTATGGACCAAGTACATCTATGTTATTGCTTCTTGATTATATACCTTGTATTATGAATCAAATTAGAATTCATATGCATGCAGAAATTTTAGTGCGCTTTGGACGCAGCGTATTTTAATTAGAGGGTTTCACAAAACTTAATGCATTAATATTTATTTAAATTACACCTGGACCAAAGGATAATTAATAAATATTGATAGTTTTGCTATGCCTGGACCAAAGGATAGTGAATAAATTAGGAGACTCCACCATCACATGAAATAAAATTAATCTAATAACCTGAATATTGTATTGACTGAGTTGGTGAACCGATTGCCTTAGTAATCACATTGCTCTTAAGTTTAAAACCCTAATAATTTACACTCTCTCTATTTTCTTAAAATTTTTAATTATTTCTTTATTTTAGTTCTTTAATTTCTTATTCTCATAAATCGATCTTCTAAATAAAGCATAGGAAAGAGCTTTTCAGTACTTATTTTTCCAATCCTCTAGGGACGATACTCTACTCATTCACTTTATTACTTGATCGACTGGTGCACTTGCCATAGCTATAAATTAGCACGCATCAAGTTTTTGGCACCGTTGTCGGGGATTGTGTCTAAAATAATATTAAAATTTTGATCCTAGCTTTACTTTAGAATTTTATTTTTAATTTTTATTATTATTTTATTTTTTTAAAAAAAATTGTTTAGTGCATGACACGTACTGGACATAGTAACTTACTACCTTTAGATCCAGAAATTGAAAGGACCATTAGAAGACTACAACAAGAAAGAAACATGGCAGCTGAAGATCCTAACGACATCAATCTAGGATTGGATATGGCGACCGAAGGACAGCATGAAGCTATTCGACCAGTACATCATCCATTAAATGATTACATCACACCATCTATAGCCGATGCAGCTTCGAGCATCAGGAGACCGCCTGTACGAGCAAACAACTTCGAAATAAAATCGACGATGATCCAGATGATTCAATCAACTGTCCAATTCAGTGGACACGTGCATGATGATCCGAATGCCCATATTTCTAACTTTCTTGAACTTTGTGATACTTTTAAAATTAATGGGGTGTCGGATGATGCTATTAGATTAAGGTTATTTTCCTTTCTCTTTATGGACAAAGCTAAGAGTTGGCTTCATTCTCTTCCTGCAGGTTCTATCACAACTTGGGATGTCCTAGCCCAAAAATTCTTAGCCAAGTACTTTCCACCTTCCAAGACTGCCAAGATGCGCAACGATATCACTTCTTTTATGCAGATGGACATGGAGACACTATATGAGGCTTGGGAGCATTTCAAGGAATTGCTGAGGAGATGTCCACATCATCAACTATCCGTATGGCTTCAGGTACAAACTTTCTATAATGGTTTATCTCCTACTAATCGTTCTATGATTGATGCAGCAGCAGGAGGAACCATTAATCAAAAAATGGAGGAAGAAGCCTTCGATCTGATCGATGAGATGGCATCAAATAGCTATCAGAATGGCAGACAGAACGCATGATGCCAAAAAGACTAGCAGCTGTGCAGGGAGTAGATTGCGTGCCAACCTTACTAGCTGAAATTGCAGCCCTTAGAGCCGAAGTCAACAACTTAAAGGGAACAGCTATGCATGTTCAGAGCATTCACTTGTGACCTGTGTGGAGGAGGACACGATACGAGCAATTGCCAGACAGGTAATCCTTTTGCTAAAAGCAACTAATGATACAGCTAATTATATTGGTAATTTTTTTCAGGCCGCAACAAAACAATCCCTACTCCAACACATACAATCAAGGGTGGAGGCAGCACCCAAATTTCTCATGGAGCAATCAAAATGCAGCACAACAGCCACCCCCGGATTCCAAGTACCTGAAAAGAAGTCCAACATGGAAGAGCTGATGGTCAAATTTATGCAAAACCAAGAAGCAACTATAAAAAATTTGGAAGCCAAACTTAGGCAGGACCAAAGCAGCAGCAATTCGAAACTTGGAGATGCAAATAGGTCAAATGGCTAAGATAATCTCCGAGAGACCTCAAGGGATCCTTGCCCAGCAACACGGAGACCAATCCAAGGGAGCAAGTCAATGCTATCACCCTAAGAAGTGGTACAAAGCTGGAGGAGCCACATCAGAAGAAAGAGACTGAAGAGCCAACTACAAATAAGGAACCATCAACTAAAATTCGTCAGTCACCAAAACAACCAGCAGATGGATGGTCTCCAGGTATACGATTTGCCTGATCCAAATGTGAAGCCCTACGTGCCGCCACTACCATTCCCAGAGAGACAAATACAGCATCCAGATAAGGAATTTTCTAACTTTTTTCAAAATTTTAAAGAATTTACATATTAATATTTCTTTTGTAGATGCTATTACTCAAATGCCCAGGTATGCCAAGTTTCTCAAAGAAATCCTAACAAATAAGAAAAAGCTGAAGGAGCATGAGAGAATAAATTTGAATGAAGAATGCTCAGCAATACTTCAAAATAAATTACCACAGAAGCTAAAAGATCCAGGGAGTTTTACTATCCCTTGCATTATTGGTGATTGTAGTTTTGATAAAGTTTTATGTGATTTAGGAGCAAGTATTAATCTCATGCCTTTTTCTATTTTCAGAAAGCTGGGTCTAGGAGAACCAAAGCCTACCACTATTACTCTTCAATTAGCCGATAGATCCATTAAATATCCAAGAGGTATAGTGGAGGATGTCTTGGTAAAGGTAAACAAGTTTATTTTTCCTATTGATTTTATTGTTCTTGATATGAAAGAAGATTATGATGTACCCCTTATTTTAGGGAGACCCTTTTTAGCTACTGGAGGAGCTTTAATAGATGTTCAACAAGAAAAATTAATTCTTAGAGTCCAAGATGAACAAGTTACTTTTAATGTTTTCAAAGATACTAAACATCCTGATGATAATCAAACTTATTTTCTAATTGATATTATTGACAATTCAGTATATGAGAATTCTGTAGAAAATAGGTTTGAGACTATAAAAGCTAGCAATGTCCAATTGAAAGAGGACTCGACCAAACATGAAAGTATTCCAATTGAAGTGGCACCAGATTGATCCACTTTAGAACTCAAAGAAAGTCAAGCTGAAGACTATAAATCAGAACTACTAGATAGGTTGTTTCTTTTCTTTTTAGTTTTGATTATTTTTTTTTTTTATTTTAATTTATTATGTTGCTCTTTTACTGCTTTGGTGTGTATTTTTTAATTTTGCAGAAAAATCAATGAGAGCTCAAGCAAAATTTCAAAGCTCCAAAGAACCAGACTGAACCAAATCAGGTGTATTCCTTCCTATCCTTTATTGCACCCTTTATTTTTCTTTCTCCTTTAAGACAATGTAGAATAAGGTTAAAAAAAAAAAAAATCATGTGTCAAGAAGAAAATCTTGAGCAAGATAGACTGGACAAGTGATAAAAGATAGAATTATTTGCTAATGAATGTAACGAGTTAAAGAAGTAGATTAGTTGGTCAACTTTTAGCAGCCTACTTAGGTCATTAAAAGACTATTAGCACTTCTAATTGCACATGCACACTAACAAGGCAAAGTAGGTATTGATTATAAGGCCAACTGAGGATTCAATTATCACTGAAAATTGATAATTAATATACATTCTAATCAAAGAAACTTGAATTTAAGGAAAGAGCTACCTGCCTAAAAATAAAGTGCAAAAGATAGAGTATATGTGGATTGCCCAAAGCCTAGTAACTGGATCTCTGCACCTAGGTCAAGTGTGAAAATTCATGTAAAATGGTGAAGGAAAGGCCAGGATGCTCAGCACAGCAAAAAAAAAAAAAAAAGAAAGGGCAGTGTGAAAGCTACCTTAATTCATGAGTATAAAATTGAGAATGTATAGAAAATTGACCAAAATAGGTGATAAGAGAGGATACTTTTGTTCTTTTAATTTAATACTGAAATGCTAAAGTTAGTCATCACGAACACAAGTGCTATAGATCTTTGATGTACTCTAAGAAAGTTTTTAATTGTATTGACTGAAAAATTTGCTTCTGAAGCTCAATGCTTAATTAGCAATATTTTCTAAATTTTTTGACCTTTAGTCCTAGATTTTATTTTTGTGATGGATAATCTTATTGAAACATGGTATTAAATAAAACATTGCTAAGGGACAAGTAATGACTAAGTTGGGAGGTGTGATAAATGGTAAAAATATACTAATAAAAGTATTAAATTATAAAATAAATTAATTTATTTATTTAGAAATTGATATTTTTGTTAATCTTATGTAGGAAAGAAGGCCATCAATATGAAGATCTTATTTTTCTAGTTCAGATGAAATAAATTTCAGACAAAATGGACTTCAAACGAGCCCAAAATTGAATTTCAAAAAAAAAAAATCAGTCTGGTTCAAATTGGTTCAGAAAAATTGGCTTAGCAGACCGCCTGGTTCGACCGCACCAGCAGACTGACCCACTGATGTAGCACTGACGTCAGCATTTTTTGCAGCACACGGTGGACCGACTTAAGGGCATTTTGGGAATTTTACATGAAGAAGCACGCTCCAATTGGCTGAAGAAAGCGGCGGTTCATGCAACATTGAGCTTGCGCATGGTCTATAGAGGGTAATTTAGGAATTTTTTCTAATCCGATGGACGTCTTTCACTAGGATTTGATCGAACGGCCGACACGCATGCGCTGACAAATGGCATCCACAGCTCCCGGTCGAGATCCAACGGCTGAGATTCATCCTAACTTTAAACTAAAGATCAGAGGCTTCCTATGCATGATTTGATGGCCCAAATTCAATCCAATGATTGATCCAATGGCTGGCATGAATTTCATCTTGATTTGGGATATTTTAAAGGTTTTTTAAGCAATTTTTGGACCGTTTGATCAACATCCAACGGTCAGAATCATCCAGGATCATTGTTTTGAGAGTTTTAAACCTAATTTTTAAAGGATTTTGGAAAAAAATCGATCTTTAAGCCTATAAAATCTGCTGTTGCTGAAGAAAAAAAGAGAAAGAGAGGAGAGTGAGAAAAAAAAGAGGGAGAGAAATAAAAAAAATAGAAGTAGAGGGTTTTGGAAAAAAGAAAGCAGAGAGAGGCAGAGAGAGGTAGAGAGAGACAGAGAGAGAAAAGAAAAGGTTTTTTTTAATTTTTTTTCTTTTCTTCTTCTGATAATCAAGACATCGATCAAGGAGCTTCATCTTCTTCACCAAGTTCTCCACACCAAAGAGCAACGGACATTCAATTTCAGCAATCAAACAGTCTAATTTCTTTATACTTTTTATTTTATTTGCTGTTTTTGAACTTGTTATCATGAACTAAATTTTCTTTTATTAAGGCTAAGGTGTAGCCACTCTTTTGATGCAATATTCAGTATGATTTATTTATAATTTTAAATTTTATTCATGAGAAGTATATAAATCTGATCTTAATGCTTTTAGATTACTGGCCATCTTCTAATTGATCTGATGAACATAGATGTTACGGACCAAGTACATCTATGTTATTGCTTCTTGATTATATACCTTGTATTATGAATCAAATTAGAATTCATATGCATGTGGGAATTTTAGTGCGCTTTGGATGCAGCGTATTTTAATTAGAGGATTTCACAAAACTTAATGCATTAATATTTATTTAAATTATACCTAGACCAAAGGATAATTAATAAATATTGATAGTTTTGCTATGCCTGGACCAAAGGGTAGTGAATAAATTAGGAGACTCCACCTTCACATAAAATAAAATTAATCTAGTAATCTGAATACTATATTGACTGAGTTGGTGAACCGATTGCCTTAGTAACACATTGCTCTTAAGTTTAAAATCCTAATAATTACACTCTTCAATTTTCTTAAAATTTTTAATTATTTTTTTATTTAGTTTTTTAATTTCTTATTCTCATAAATCAGTCTTCTAAATAAAGCATAGGAAAGAGCTTTTCAGTACTTATTTTCCAATCCTCTAGGGATGATACTCTACTCATTCACTTTATTACTTGATCGACTGGTGCACTTTCCATAGCTATAAATTAGCGGGCATCATCTAGATCAGCTTTATAAACTTTTTTCTCAGTATTTTCTAGAGTTTTTTCTTCTAATTCTTCCATAAATAAAGATCGATTGGGGCATTGTGCAGCAAAATGACCATAACCATGGTACTTAAAATAATGAGATCGAGAACTACTTCTCTTAGATAACTCTCCTACAACTCTTTTTTCATTATCTTCTTTTCTTACAATAGAATTTGTAGGTGAAGGTCTATTACTAGGAGCCTGATTAGTATTGGGTCTCGATCCAGAAGGGGTTACTCGGCTAGATTCAAGATGACGGATAATCAAATACCTAGAAAATCTCTCAAAATCTAGGACAAGTTGATAAGCTTGTTCTAATGTGGTTACCTCTTACAAAAATAGCTCACACTGGATATCCTCTCATAATCCAGCTCTAAATCTAGATAAGATAACAATCCTATCTTTGGTTACTCCATATCTCAAGAGATACTTATCAAATCTCGTAATGTACTCTGTGATTGATCTATTCTCTTGAGTAAGTTTGTGCCACTGATCTAAAAATCTTTATTGGTAGGAGGTAGAGAAGTATTTTTGTCTAAATTTTTCCTTCATTTCATCCTAGGTTTCTATTGGATCTTGTCTTCTCTGGTTGAGAAGACACTCAACACTTTTTCAATAAAGTTGGACTTGCTTAACCAACTTCATCCTAGCAAATCTAACTATTCTTGCTTTAGACATTTTGTACCATTCAAAATAGTGGTTCATGCCCGATTCTCAATCTAGATACTCTCTTGGATCTAAACAACCATTAAAACTTGGGGCTTCGATCTTCACATTCTAAGGACATGCTCATCCTGGTCGAACTAGTTATGGTGTGGATGTACTGCTATAGGTCGATCTAGGTCTAGATTCCTTCTTCTCTATCCTATAGCTAGTTGGAGAGACTCAGGTTTAGGTTGTCTTTTCCTAGCTTATTTTAGTACTACTATTCTTTCACTCATGATTTTCATAAAATCTTTTATGTCATCAAACTTCTCGGTCAAGACATTAATATTGGCTATTGTATTAGGATCCATATTGATACTGGGTGGGAAAGTAGACCATCGGTACTGGGTACTTGATCTAGTGGTCATGCAAGTTCAGGATGCAAGAATAAGATGTAGTAAGAAAGAAAAGAATAAAAAATAATAAAATATTAAAAAATAAATTATGAAATTTAAAATATGAAAATATAACTTGCAGGAAATTAAGTTGCAGAATTTAAACTAAGGTCCTTACCAATCCGGCTCTGCTACAAAATTGATGTAGGATAACCTAAAAAAAAAAGAAAACACCAAGCTTCCTTCCATTTGTCAATAATAAATCATGTTTGGCCATGGCACATTATTTTTAGGATAGATGGTATAGTTGCCTATACTCTGCTCAGAAGGCATGACTGATTAACACGGGATCAAAGCACGATCAATCTAAATGATGCAAATGAATGCCATTTTAGAGATCAATAAATAACTAGCAATAATAAAATAAATAAATAGATAGCAAAAATTAAACATGCTCATGAATAAATGCAAAAAAAAATATAAATAGAATGAAGGATAGCAAAAAATTAAGCCCACAAAAAAATTTAAAAAGATAAGAAGAATCTGGATCGTGGTAGTTAAGAAAGTATCCTGATTAGGGCTCTTAATTTTTTAACCAAGCAGATCTATTGATAAAGAACTGGATCTTTACCAACATCGAATCTATAAAAATAAAAAAATAAAAAAAATCAAAGATCAATTGAGAAGGAATGAAGATCCTTGTCAATGTTTGATCTGTAGAATAATAGATCACTCTCTCTCTTAGCATGATAGATGAAAAACTTGGAGGAGATAAATCTTTTCTTGATGGAATAGGTTTGTATAGGTAGATGGTGAAGATGAATTGGGATCGTAGGAACACTGGATCTCAAGTAGATGAAGGTTAAAGAGATAGAAAAAAAAGTGGGCCTTACACCCTTCTCACATGGGATGATTTTGGGTCTCACATCCTCTCCCTCTTGGAGTGATTGACACAAGTATTTTTGGGTAAAATCATTTATGCATTCATTGTCTCATTCATGACAGATATATGGGTTTATATAGGATCCTAGGGGTCTTATTTCTTTAGGAATCCTATTCTCTTTACAAGAAAGAAATCAATTCTTCCAACAAAAAAAGTAAAATATTATGTATGATTTTCAAATATAATAATATATCATATCTATTTTTTATAGAACCATGAAAATAAAATTAGTTTTTTAACAAAATAAGTAAGAAATCAAGAACTCTTAAGAAATCCTAGGAAAGAAAAGAAACTCCTTGTGGGCGCTTGATGCTTGGCACAACTTGGCATGAGGATCCTTGGGTATGGCACATGCTGACATGTATATTTCCTCCCTAGGCATGTGGAGGGTAGTGGCTCCAAAGATGACGTGGACCAAGCTTACTTCTTTATGATGGTCTCTTTCCAAATAAGGTTCTAATTCAATACAAACCCAAGTATGGTCCTGTGGACCCAAAACTAAATGCATCAAAAAAGCTAATTGACTAAATCAAAAGAACTGAAACTAAATAACTGAAGTAGAGTTAATCTGATATGGCTTCTTCAATCCAAATTGAATCTAAATTATGTTGTTGGCTTCTGGTGGCTCTAGTGTCTGCACTACTGTGACTAGGAATGTCGGTATTTGATGCATTCCATCTCTTAAAGGTATTGATCTTTCTGATTTTCTAGTCATTTTCTATTGCAGACTCTTCTTAGCTAGGTCTTCTAGAAATTGCTAGGCCTCATTGGATTCTTTATACATAAATTGATCTTGGCACATGGACTCTAGCATGGTTTTGGAATTTGAGTCTAGCCCCTCATAAACTATTTGGTATAACCTTTAAGTCTCTATTCCATGGTGTGGACATTCGATCAAGTGGTTCTTAAAATGGTCAAAATACTTTCAGAATGATTTACTAGTACGTTGGTAGAATTGGTTAATCTCATTTCTAATTTTAGCTGTCTTATGATGAAATTTTTTTTTTTCAGAAATACTCTCACAAAGATCTCCTAGGTCATGATAGATTGATTTGGCAGGCTATATAGCCACTTTTTGGCATTATCTTTAAGGGCAAAATTGATTAGTCTCAGTTTGATCTCATCCTCAGAAAGTTGTTGTAGCCTCATGGTTGTACAAACCTCTTCAAATTCCTTAATGAATATATATACATCCTCTATTCTAGTGAACTTTGGAAGCATATTAATCATTTAAGATTTAATTTTGAAGTTATTTATGGTAGGTTGGGACAACTTGATGTAAGAAGGCTGGATAACATAAATCCTTAAAAGTTTGGGGCTGATTGATTTCTCCATTTTAATGATTTAAGAACTTGACACAGGAATCAAATCAATTCTAACTAGTCGACTCGAAATTCTTCTCCATGAGGAAAGTGAAGCATTCACTTTATTTTTTATTTTTTAAATTTTTTTTATATTTTTTGATTTTAATAAAAGATTAAAATTAAATGTAGTTTTTTTATTTTATTTTTTTAAAGAAGAGAGAAGAGGAATATAGATAAGAAAAGAGTTCTAGAAATGGATCCTAAGGAGTCCTAAATCTAGAGATGAAAAAGAAGAATGAGAAGAATTAGTTAAGATTTTTTTTAATTTTTTAAATATTTATCAAGCAAATATCTATCATAGATTATCCTAATTCTAGATAGCTCCTAACTGCTAAGATTATCTTTGAGCACTCCAAGTTTAAAATCAACTAACCAAATCGATCAAGTAAGTATAAGGTTGGTGAGAGTCCTCTTATTACTTTCCTTAGACGCCAATTAAATTGGTTAGGTTAGCAAACGGAACCAATTATAAACCATTTTTCTTCAACCCAATCATCCCATAAACCACTTTCCTAGACACCAATAGGCCAATTAACTTAAATCTGGTCCAACTCTTGGGTTTTCTTGTCCTAATGAGCTTCGATGTCGCTAAAGTTGATGTCTAATTGATTTTATATAAGGCTTAGGATTAATGCAAATAAGAAAACTTATTTGTGGGCAAAGAAAGAGTGATGAAATTCCCATCTTATCTTATTTAGATTGGTGCCTTTAAAATATTTTAGATATGTTTATGCATAACCAATAAGGACAAACAAGTTTTAATTAAAAACTAATAATGAACTAAGATCAAACTAGTATGCTAAAGGAAAAGAAAAATTGTAGGTTATGTACCTAGTTTCTAGCACTCACCAATTTTCTGCAAGGCAAGATAAGAAAGTTAGAAAGGTTAGACTAAAACTAAGCTAAAAGTATGAAGAATAGAAATTTAGAATATAATTTAAAATATGCCAATTCTCTGGCAATGGTCCCAAAAATTTGATGTATCTTAAAATTAACCGTAAGTGCACGGTGTGCAAAGTAGCACGTCCAATGAATATAGGTCGATCCCATGAGAAATTTAGTATTTGAATTACATTCAAATTCTTACTAAGATGAGCTTTAATAAAGAGAAGAAAAGATTATTTATTACTTACTACTAAATAGTAAATTAATTATAGAAAATAATAATCTAAAGATCTAGGACTTTTGAATCCACTAGACCAATGACTTAGAGAGCCTTTCTATGATTTTTCTTATGATATCTCTTGATTAAGATGTAATGTATGAACAAGCATTTATCCTAATTAAAGAACTCTCTTTTCTATTGCTTCTCTTATGCTATCCAAATATGGACTATGAAGGGGCTCTAACTTAATAATAATCCATCAAAGTTTTTCACAAGAAATAAGAGAAAAAGATTTCAAAAGATTATAGGCTTTCTATCTACTATCCTTCTTGTATTGAATCAAGCATGAACTATAAAAGGATTGAAATACAATGATAGCCTATCAAGTCTCTTGGCAAGAAGCTTGAAGGAAGAACTCTAAAAAAATTTAAAAATCAAGGAGAAATCCTAAGAAAGAGCTTCTAATCATGGTTTAGCTTCATCACAAATCCTAGAAAATTGCTTAGCTAGACATGATTTAAATCAAAACTTTTAAAATTATATAAAATTAAATTCTCTACTATTTATTAAAATTTAAATTATAAAAATTAAAAAATTATAGAAATAAACTATTCTAGTGCTTAGTAAGAAAAATAAACTATCCTAGTGCTGAAATTAAAAATTATAAGAATTAAATGCAAGAATCTAAACTATCCTATTTGCTGAAAATAAAAATTAAATTGATAAGAAAAGATCTAATTTTTATTACTGATAAAAATTTCTAATACAAAGAGAAGATTTTTAACTCTTAAGCCATTAATAGGGCTTTGAGTTGAAATAAGAAAAAATATAAAATCTCTTCTGACCGATCTTTTTCTGGCTAACTCTCCTTGTATGTTAGAAGGATGGAAGAAAGTGAAAAAAGAAAGATGGATAAAAATTTTAAAGATAGGTATTCCCATCTGTCACACGAGCTCCTGTGGAGTGGAGAGAGATATTTTCAAGGTAGGGGTACTGGGCTTTATTTATAGGTGTTAGGAGGGAGGAGGATTTTGTATGCTTTAGATGTGGCACTAATGAAAAGATGCATCTTGAAAGAATGGATGGATGAGATTGAAGGAGTAAGGGAGATAAGGCAAGAGGAAGAGTTTTTGTTCAATCCAAATTCTTTCACTCTAAAGACTTTCCAAAGATTTTTTTTTAATTTTTTTAATTTCTTGATTCCTGGATGTGCTTCGTGCCCAGCACCCGCATGAAGAAGCGCATCCGATCCTCTATTCTGCATGCCTGTATTCAACGCCCAAAAGAAAATTTTTGTAGCTACCACCCTATTTGCATTAAATGCACCAGCCAATAGCCAACAATCAACCATCTTCCTTTTTTTATGTTCTTTTTTTTTGGGTCCCTACTTCGCATCTGTATATTTTTGCATATCGTGCACCTGATAAGCTTGAATTTAGATTTGAACTTCATCTACATGTGTTGGAGGGCCATTATTGGTTGGTTTGCGATTAAGGCTTCATAATTAATTATTCTTGAAAAAGATTATAAAAAGTATCAAATATAAAATAAAAGAGATTAAATAGCATAGATCTAATATTTCTTATGTTATTTTTAATGTATTCATCAGGTACCCTTGGTGCATTCAAATTTTCGACCGTGTCTTTCTTTTTTCCTTCCTATGTATTTTTTCAATTGCTGATTGGGATTTTTACATGTTGATATAAAATTAAGGATAGAAAATTTTATTTATAAATAGATAGAAATTATTTCTTTATATTTACATATAAACAAAGAAGATGGAGCATTCATTAAAGCTTTCATGGCGATGAAGATAGCACTACCAGGTGGATAAAGAGTGGAGGTGCATGAAGATTGACCATAAGATGGTTCAATATGTGATGCACCTAGGATGAGACCCATAATTTATCCAAGTGGCTCGGATGTATTATATTAGAAGTTCATAGCCATCTAATTTTATTATATGCTCTTTTTTCTAATAGTTAGATGTATATATTGCCTATGATAGATATATACATACTATGGATGTGTATGAGACTAAAGTCCCTTACAAAAATTATATTAAGTCATGGTGGTGAAGTGTTAAGAACATTACCTATACCTTCCTTCATGCTAAGCCAATAGAGTATATTAAAAACTATAATGAGTTTGTTGTGCTATCCACAAGGCTTACTATAGGGCTTGATATAATTTTGACTTAATGCATAGTGATGCTTATGGCATATTTGGATAGTGTTATCTTGTTGTGCTATCCACAAGAATGGCATTATTCAGATATCACTATATGGAAATGAAGGATACGACTTAACTAAAATATTATAGTTTGTTGTACTATCCATAAGACTGTAAGATTGCATTTGGTGCATCGCTAGACAATCTTGAAAGGTAGTGTGGATTAGCTTCAAGATATATTACAACCATCAAATTGTTAGTAATATTGATTACTGTATTTGGTAATATAATAATGTTATAGTAAAATAACTAAAAATTTTGATTGACATGTTTGATATGACAATCAAATTACCGTCAATATGAAATCAAATTTTTAAAGTATCCCTAGTAATATTGCTTTTTTTTTTCCCGATGAGAAACAAAAATTATATATATATATATGATAAACACATGAATTAGGATACTAGAAGCATCTAATTATTTATTAATTAATCATTATTATTGAAAATTTGATGCTTCTTAGTCTATTTTGTAGATAATTGGAGGTTTGGGCTGATCAAAATTCAAATTGGTTCAAACCCAAAGAAATACTCAAGAATTAATGGGCCAAGTGCAACCAACTTAAGGGTTAAGTCGCAATCAATGGTGATAAGAACGCGATATTGTCGTTAAGACACCGTATCTATCAGTTTAATCCGACTTCTTAAAATAATTAAAAATGCATAGATAGCAGTGAGTTGGGTCGAATCCATAGGAAAGGTAGTGTTTTTAAATTTAAAATCTTTGATTTTCTTACAAGAAAAAGAAAAGAATTTAAAAATAGAATTTGAAGTCAAAAATTAAAAATTAAAATTATGAAGTAAAAATTAAATTATGCAGAAAAGTAAACTTGGTACTAAGATCTACTAATTAGATCTTAGCATTTACTTGTAATAAAATAAAGAACAATAATTAAAGTGCAAAAATTAAATTGCAATAAAAAGCTAAAATCAAAGTGCAAAAAATAAAATTTACATTAATTAAAATTTTAGAATTTAAATACATAAAATTAAAAAAAAAATAAAATAGCCTAATCTCTGATCTTGGATCGATATTGGTGGAAAGATGGTGTAGAAGTCCAGCTCTTCTTCTCGGCACCCGTTATTTTGAAGCAGTCATTAACCAATAGCCTAGCTTCCTCCTATACCAAAGCTTCACCTTGATTGGAGATGTTGATTTCTAGAGGCCTAGGATCCTTTTTATAGAGCTAGGAGGGCTGGAGAGTTTTCTTCTGGGCAATGTGGGACTAAGGAGCTCTTTCATCATCAAAATATGGAAAAATTTAAGTGAAAATCAAATTAAAAGAAATCCTGGATGAATTTTGCTATTCTGGATGAAATCTGGCTTTTGATAGAAATCCAACGGACCAAAAATCATCAAAATTGGATGCATATCGTCTCAAATCAGGTCGGATTAAATTCTGACCATTGATCGTGCATTGATGGAGAAAATCTAGCCATTGATTGTGCATCTGGAGTCCTAATTATCATCGAAAGCGTTCTGGACCATTGGATCATCCCCTAGATCGTGCGCTGCCATTGGATGGTGATCCGCATGAAGTCTGAAGCTGAATCAAATTTAGAAATAACCACAGTCGTTTGATCTTAATCGCAAGCTACCGCAGCCATCCGATCACATGATTACTATTCCCATGGACCACGTGGACCGACCGCACCACACACCGTAGCCAATCAGCGCTCCTATTGTCGAGTGAAAAGACCAAAATGCCCTATAAGCCATGATAGATTTTCTATGAATCCTTTAAGGGTCTAGGTCCACAACGTGTCGTGCCGTGATTCATTGGTTTCTGCTGAGCTGACGGTCCATGCCTAGATCATGGACCGACTGACGTCTTCCACGACTGAGTCGACTTAGCTTGACTAGCTTGGCGTGCTGGCTTGTCAGTTTGGCTCGACGTGTTTGGACGTGCCGATTGATATGGCATGGCGGCTTGAGCCGACGGAGATATATGTTATTTTTTTTTAATTTTTATTTATTTTATTTCTTTAAAAATTTATATCTTCTCCATTTTAGCTCTATTTTGCTCAAAATTTATTTCATTATGATAAAAAAAATGAGCTCTTTCCATTGATTATAAAATTTTATTTTTTAATTTTTATTATTTTTTAATTAATTTTTTTAATTAATAAAAATATTAATTTCTTAAAATATATATAAATTGATCATTAATTTTTAAAAATTAATATAAATTAATTAATAAATTAATATTTTTATTGATGAATTTATGGTACTTATCACACCCCCCAACTTAAGCTTTTCTCATCCTCGAGTAAAAAAAGAATTTAGTTTTAAATATCTTTTAACTTTAGAGTTTCAAATTTTACCTAAGCAGTTTTCAAAATGACCATTGATATTCAGTAGAGCTTAAGTCAGAGATATCATTGGGCTATTAATACTTATCAATAAAAAAATTAAGTAAAAAATATTAAATTTTTTTGAACTTTTTCTAAATTATCCCATCTTTATCTCTGATTTATTTAAACTTTCATATAGGCAAGTGTATTGCTACTTTTCCCCTTCATTTATTGATTTTTATTTTTACATTGCCCATTTTTTTATGTGAATATCATTGCTTACTTAGGCAACGAGACCCGATTACTCGATGGAAAACTAATTTTTTTTTTAACGTTGTACCACTATTGAGTGTCTTAATCCATTAAGCTTTCTATTTGATCCATGTAGCGAGTCTTGGGCCAATGACTCCCAAACCAGTTGGCTTTAGGGCACTAGGTATAGAATACCCCTCGGGCTTATTAGCTCGAATCAAACAGGCTATGAGTTAAGACTAGTTTTACAACGAGCTTCTTTGTCCTTCTCACCTTTTGACGCGAAACTCAATGCTTGCTTAGGCAAAGAGGCTCGATTACTCAGTGAGAAGTACTTGAAAACTATTTTATTTTAATTTTTTTATATGAAAAAATGTATATTTATCCTACACAAGCCCATAAGATGTAGACTTTTCTTTGATGCTAGTAGAAAAAATTAGAAATACTCAAAAAAAAAACTTTTATGTTCTAGACTTAACTCTTTATTGGATTTTCTTAATACTTGATTCCTCAATATCTCATAGATTCTCTAATCTGTGTATCAATGTTCTTTTAAAAATGCTTAGTTTAATTCGATTCTTACGCATAATCAGGTGTCTAAATACTAAATATTAATTTTTTTAAGGATTTAAAATTTTAAAATTTTTACTTTTCTCTCTCCCAACTTAATCGATATTATCCTTAATGGAGAAGAAAAATAAAGGGTGTAATAAAGAACATAAAAGAATAAACCCAACACAACTTATTCAAATTGTCCTAAAAATTTTTATTTTGGTTCAGCATATGCCTTTGAAAATTTAAGCTCTTCCTCCAACTTATTCAAATTATCTTAAAAAAAAATCAAATAAAAAGATAAATTAAATTAAAGAAAATAAAATATTGGGTTACCTTCCAACAAATGCTAAGTTTACTGTCTTGAGCCAGACACTTCATTACATGCCTCTTGATTTTTGTAAAAAGAATTAGCTTCTAAGGTTGAAGGAAATAGGACATTAGGTTTATAAGTCTCAGGTAAATCATCTATTCTCTTTTTTCCTATATCTATCTCATTTAAACTGAAACTAGTATCCATGCTAGTTTCTGGCTCAGATTCTTCTATGTGGTTTGTCTCAGTACTAACCTATTTCTCTAAATTTTTATTTTGGCTAGTATCAGTACTAGCCTCTCTCACTTGATCTTGGTATGGGTCCATAAGAATTCTATAGCTTTTAAGTTCAGAAATTATTTTGGTATTCTCAGACTGAGGATTCCTAAGTGAGACATTAAATTGATAACTTGGTCTAGGTAGTTGGTGGACATTAGGTGGGTTGTTTGAAATTGGTAGGCTCGATAATTGACCTAGTTCTCTCCTGATGTTAGATTCAGCTAGTTGTCCAATTTGAACTTCTAGCCTGGTGATAGATTGCTATTGAGTCAGAATCAATTGTTGAAGTTGGTTAAATCTATCGTTAGCTAGATTGGTCTGTTGAGGAGGTGAGTATGAGGGCTGATTATTATATGATGGCTGGATAAACTGACTAGGCTAACCATTATTATAGGCATAGTTTCGATATTGGATCCTAAATGGAATTTCAATCTGAGCCTGAATCTGTTGTGATTTCCAAGAAAAATTAGGATGGTTTCTTCAGTCAGAGTTATATGAATTTGAAAATGGATCATTAACTGGCTTGGAGTAGCCTTGGACTTATTCTTGGATAAAATGTGAAAACTATGCAGTCATAGGACATTCATTCACATGATGGGTTGGACAAGCACAGATTGAACAATTCTCCCAATATTTAGAAGATGATGTGAATTGTGCAGGAGATTGTTGACCTAGGGTTAGGACTTGATCTAATTTTTGAGCAAGAAAGTCCACTTTATTTATCAAATTTGAATCAGCCTTAGGGCTAGATTCAAGATGTTTAAATTCATGGATCCCTGTCCAGGTTTGTAGAAAGATAACGAAGCATGGTTGATCAAGTTTTCACTTAGAGTTTCAAATAAGGCATAGGCTTCATCCTCACTTTTATTCATGAATGCGCCTCCACATGATGCATCTACCATCTATCTGTATTGGTCTTCTAAACCCTCATAAAAAGCTTGAACTATTTGCCACTTAGACAGATCATGGTGTGGACATTTTCTAAGAAGTTTCTTAAGTCTCTTCCATGACTCGTGAATCTGTTCCCCTGAAAGCTGAGCAAATCCAGTGATAGCTCTTCTCATAATGTTGGTTCGGCCTATGGAATAAAATTTCTTAAGAAATTTATTTTGCAATTCAGCCCAAGTTTTAATTGATCTTCCTATTATGCCAAGCCAGTACTTGGCTTTATCTTTTAATGATAAGAAAAATAAAATTAGTCTAAGGGCATCCTCAGTTAAATTTTGAATTCTCACCATAGAGCAGATTTTTAAGAATTCATCCAGATATTTGTAAGGATCTTTATTAGTGTTCCCATAGAAAGATGGGAGTATTTGGATTGTGGTTGGCTTGATCTCATAGTAAATAGCATGAATTTTAGGTAATTGGATACAAGTTGATGGGTTATAGGTGGAAAAAATAAAGTATTTCTTCATCTGCTTAGGTGGTTCTCTAAACTTTTCAGCCATTTGGTTATCGGATTTAATACAATTCAGCCTTTTAATTTTATGGTTGGGTTCAACTAGATCAGATAAAGTGATTTTCTACCATGCATGCACTAGTGCAACCCTAACATATGGTTCAAAAATTTTTTTAGAATTTTTTATTATTTTATTATATTAAAAATTATTTTTTTAAATTATTTTATTTATTAATTTAATTTAATTATTATTTTTAATATTTTTTAGTTAGTTTAATTTAATTTTTATTTTATTTTATTTTTAGAGGAGAAAGGAGAAGAAAGAAAGAAGAGTTCTAAAGAAGAGGTCCTAAGGAGTCCTAGAACTAAGAAGAGAGAGAAGAATTAAGTTTAATTAGGTTTGATGTTGGTTAGCAATTAAGTTGGTCAATCAATCCTGACTAAGGGTTATCCTAAATCTAGACAGCTCCTAACTGTCAAAGTCACCTTCAAGCCCTCCAAGTGTAGGATCAGCCAATCAACTGGCTAGGTAAGTGTAAGGTCGGTGGGAGTCCCCTCATTGCTTGCCTTAGACATCAATTGTACTTGGCCAGGTAAGCTAATGGAACCAATTAGAAACCACCTTCCTTCGGGCTCAGTTGTCCCTGAATCACTTTCTTAGACATCAGTCAAATTGACTAACCCTACTTTGGTTCAACTCTCATGGTTCCTTATCCTATTGAGCTTGAACTTCTAGGATTGATGTCTAATTGATTTTAATTTAAAGGCTTAGGTCAATGTAGGATGTTGGTTGGTTGTTTGTGGGCCAAGGAAGGGTGATCAAATCTCTATCTTATCTTGTTTAATTGGGTTGTACCCTTAATTTGGTTTAATATGAATATGCACAAAAAAATTTCAATCAAAGGGTTCTATGCAATTTAAACTAGATGCATGCAATTAATTGAATTCTTAAAGGCTTATCTTGCCTCTAGTAATCATCAGAAAAAAATAAAACTAATATGATGCATGCTCTAAATAGTTAGGGGTTCTAATCTTATCATGAGACTTTTAATTAGGTTTAAATGAGTATTTTTTAAATTAATTTAAAAATAAAATAAATAAATAAATAAATAAAAAGAAAAGAGGACTAGAGTTAGGATTGATCTCACCAAGATTAGATGCTTTCTTCCTTTCCCCCCTTTTTGTTTTCTTTTCTCTTTTTTTTTCTACAAAATAAATAAATAAAAAGTTAGTAAGCAATATCTATAATTAATTTATATAAAAAATTAAAAAAATTAAAGAAAAAATAGCATCTATTCCTTCCCTGGCAACGACACCAAAAACTTGGTACATTTATCAAAATTATTTTTAATTTATTTAAAATAAATTAAAAGGTTAAAATCAAAAATCAAAAAAATCTCCAATAATGGTGCTAAAAACTTGATAAGAATGTGATATTGTCATTAAGACACTGTGTTTATCAGTTTAATCCGATTTCTTAAAATAATTAAAAATATGTAGATAGCAGTGAGTTGGGTCAAATCCACAGAAAAGGTAGTATTTTTATATTTGAAATCTTTGATTTCTTAAAATAAAAGAAAAAGATTTGAAAATAGAATTTGAAGTCAAAAATTAAAAATTAAAATTATGAAGTGAAAATTAAATTATGTAGAAAAGTAAACTTGGTACTAAGATCTACTAATTAGATCTTAGCATCTACTTGCAGTAAAATAAAGAACAATAATTAAAGTATAGAAATTAAATTACAATAAAAAGCTGAAATCAAAGTGCAAAAAATAAAATTTACATTAATTAAAATTTTAAATTTTAAATATCTAAAATTTAAAAAAAATAAAATAAAATAGTTTGATCTCTGATCTTGGATCAACATTGGTGGAAAGTTGGTGTAGAAGCCCAGCTCTTCTTCTCGACATCCATTGCTTTGAAGCAGCCATTAACCCATAGCCTGGCTTCCTCCTATACTAAAGCTTCACTTTGATCGGAGATGTTGATTTCTAGATGTCTGGGGTCCTTTTTATAGAGCTAGGAGGGCTGGAGAGTTTTCTTCTGGGCAATGTGGAACTAAGGAGCTTTTTCATCATCAAAATATGGAGAAATTTGAGTGAAAATCAAATTAAAGGAGTTCTGGATGAATTCTGCTATTTTGGATGAAATTTGGCCTTTGATAGAAATCCAATGGACCAAAAATCATCAAAATTGGATGCGTATCAGCTTAAATTAGGTCGGATTAAATTCTGGCCACTGATCGCACGTCTGGAGTCCTTATTACCACCGAGAGTGTTTTAGACCATTGGATCATCCCCTGGATCATATGCTTCCGTTGGATGGCGATCCACATGAAGTCTGAAGCTAAATCAAATCCGAAAATAACCACAGCCATTTGTCTTGACCACAAGCTACCGCAACCGTCCGATCATACAATTACTATTCCCATGGACTATGTGGACCGACCGCACGACACACCACAGCCAATCAGTGCTCCTATCATCGAGTGAAAAGATCAAAATGCCCTATGAGCCGTGATAGATTTTTTGTGAACCCTTTAAGGGTCTAAGTCCACCATGTGTCGTGCCATGATTCACCGGTTTCTGCTGAGTTGGCGGTCCATGCCTGGATCGTGGATCGGCTGACGGCTTCCATGATTGAGTCGACTTGGCTCAACTGGCTTGGCACGTTTGGACGTGCCGGCTGATATGGCACGGCGGCTTGAGTCGGCTGAGACATATGTTATTTTTCTTTTAATTTTTATTTATTTTATTTCTTTAAAAAATCATATCTTCTCCATTTTAGCTCTATTTTGCTCAAAATTTATTTCGTAGTGATAAAAAAATGAGCTCTTTTCATTAATTATAAAATTTTATTTTTTTAATTTTTATTATTTTATAATTAATTTTTTTAATTAATAAAAATATTAATTTTTTAAAATATATATAAATTAATTATTAATTTTTAAAAATTAATATAAATTAATTCATAAATTAATATTTTTATTGATGAATTTATGATACTTATCAAATGGCTACCAAGCAAAGCATCAAAATCCAAGGGTCATCATTTAAGAAGCCATTCTTCTAAATCCTAAGAAGAGAGAGAGAGATTGACTCAAACAACTTGCGCGCCTATCCCTTCCTCCATGCACTCTCTCACAAAATGCTGCCCAAATCCTTTCACGTTATGCCATGCACTTCCCCATGCTAATCACATCACGCCCACAACTCTCTCATGGACTCAAAGTCCTTTCCCATATCCCTCATGCATCCACAAGTTCTTTTCACAATAAAAGTCCTCCTTTCCTCAATTAAACTTCACATGGCCCCACTTCCTCCTCTCAAGATCCCCTCCATGCAACTTTCTCCACAAAGTGGATCCCACCTCCTTTCTCTTTTAATTCACGCAGTCCACTCCTTAATTCCCCTATACATCAATAACTCCTTACGCTAACTCTCTCTCTCTATAAATATCCTATGTGCCCTTCTCTCTTTTACTTCTCAGACCCAACTTTTTAACGCACTCCCTCATAAACTTTTCTCATGCTACCCTCAACGCCCCAAGCTCGACCTCATGGCCTCTCTCTCATGCGCTTCTCTTATTCATATGTCTCCATAGATCCTAATGCCCACTCCTCTATAAATAACTCCCTCCTATTCCTCCTTTTCTAGACACCTTTTTCTCAACTTCCCCCTCTTGTCTATAAATTCTCAACACCCTAAGACCTCCATCTTTTCCTCACATCCTCTGCCTAGCTGCCATCCTCCGCCTCATCTCCATGCCTCATCTCTTCCCTTCTCTCCTTCCTTCTTCTCTTCTTCCTTTTGCCTTCACCCTTTCATCCAAGAAGTTTAGAGTTTGAGAAGATGAAGATGCTGAAAGCAAGAAAATTAATCTTCACCATGTGTGGCTAGAAGTATAAGTTTTTGAAGAGTAGAATAAGTCTTTAATTTTTAATCTTATATTTTGTCTTGAATATTCTCTTTGTATTCATCTTTGATGTAGTTAGAAATTAAAAGAAACTTGTAAGCTTTTCACTTTATATTTGATCAATCATATTATGCTTTCAATTTCTCATCTTTCAAATTCTTATGCTCATGCTTATGAGTTAATCTTTGAATAGCCTATGCATTTGAAGGGACGGATCATGATCAAAAGATATGATCCACAATAAAGCAAAGTAGATTATCTTAAAGATACACTCATAGATCTATTTATCTATTTTGCTTTTAAGATCTATTTTATGATTCAAGTTTGATTAACATATATTGTAGGAAGATGGATCATGATCAGAAGATATGATCCATACTCGAGTAAGATAAGTTAAGGTCAAATTTGATTATAAGACATCTTAATTAATTAATTTAATTACTTCAAAAGAAAATATTAAGATTGTAATTAAAGATGAAATCGAAATCCTGAGACTCTCACAACCATATATCTTTCTAAAATTTTATTTCTTAATTAACTAACTCTTAAATCATCAATATCTGCTAAGATATGTCTTTCCATAAAAGTTTTCTTATTTTTCTTAATCTTTATTTTATTATCAACTTTGTTTTTTGATCCTTGTGGATTCGACACCCAACGCATGCTATACTACTAAATAGTTGCATCGAAGTTTATTTTTATCTTTGATTGATTATGACACACACACTCTCTCTCTATATATATATATTGGAGCCATGGTTTTTATTTATAATGATATATAAATATATAAATATATAATATATAAATATATTTATGTATATAATATATGTATATATTTATATATAAATAATACATAAATATATATATTATTATATAAATATATAAAAATATATATTTATTTATATATAATTTATAAATATATTTATATAAAAATAATAATAATATATGTAAATATATATAAAGGAGCCACAGGCAGGGCTCAATGCAGAGGAGTTGTGGGTGGTGCTGGGGGAGGAGGAGGGTTGGATGATCGATTTGTTATGAATTTTTAAGAAATAATTTTATCCAAAATTTTTATTACAAGATTACCAAAGAAGTGGTAATCTGGATTGCCATCCCTTCTGAAAGCAATGTAGATTGCCTCCTGCCTCCTTGAAAGCAATGTAGATTATCAAGATAATTTGGATTGCCATCCAAAAGGTATATCAAACACAGTAATCTGGTGGGTCTACTTTAAATTGCTGGTAATCTAGATAGATTGCTAGCTACCAAATGTAACTTAAGTGTTTTAGAGGCAAAAGACATGTTAGAAGTTGCATGAGATATAATTGGTAAGAGTTATCTACTCTTGAACTCATAAAAATTTGTTGCACTATCCATAAGGCTTTTATGAGAAATTGAGATCTTAACCCCACTAAGGATCTTAATGATAGGGTTTTTCGTTTTCTATACTAAAGGGCTATGGAATTCATCAAATAAGGATGCATTTGGTTATACTTTTTAATTTTTAATTTTTAAAAAATATTTTTTATTTTTTATTTTTTTTTGCTGTTGAGCAAAAGCAAAAAAGTAAAAAGCATGTTTGGTAACTATATTGCTACAAAGCAAAAGGCAATTATATGCAAAGCAAAAAGCAAAAGCAAAAAAATTATGCTTTACATATAAAGCAATTATTTTGATTTTTGATCTTTGCTTTTCATGGTGTTACCAAACATTGCTTTTTAATTTTTACTTTTTAAAAATAAAAAAGTATAAAAATATTTTTTAGTAGCTAACCAAATGCACCCTAAGTGGGAGACACGATTAGACAAAAAACCTCATCTAATTATGTATATCATCATGAGTAGTCCACTTATGTTTTATTCTTATTTTGTGGATTCATCTACATCCTAGCATCCTTACTATTACTATGTGACATACTTGATGCCAATAAATTGATCGGAGCTAACTATGTAGACTGGTTAAAGAACTTGAGAATAGTTCTTGTCTAGGAGAAAGTCTTCTATATCCTTAATGCTCCTGATCTCGATCCGATCACAAATGATGCTACAAAAGAGGAAAGAGTTGCATATAATATGTGACAGAATGATAGTATAACTGTCAAGTGTATCATGTTAGCCTCCATGAGCAATAAGTAATAAAGGTAACATGAAAGCATGTATCCTCAATTTGAGTAAGTTGTATGGAGAGCATAATAGGACTACTAGGTATAAGATATCTAAGCAATTATTTTATGCTTGGATGAGGGAGGGTACATCCGTATAGGCTCATGTGCTCAAAATGGTTGACTTGATCGCTCGATTAGGTCAATTGAGTTTTGTTATGGACAGTAAGTTGAGCCAGGATTTGATGCTATAGTCACTTCCTGATTTCTTCTCTTAGTTTATGGATAGCATCTCTAAGGAGAAGAAGGCAAAGATTGTCTCCACCAAAGGTACCTATTTCCATCACAGCAAAGCTGGGCATTAGAAAGAAAATTGCAAGAGCTATCTTGCAGGTGTAGAGCAGCAAAAGGATGCAAATATTGCATCAGATAAAGGTTTATATATGATACAAACCAATTTATCATTGAGTGCTTTAGCTTTAAATTCTTGGATATTAGATACTGCTTATGATTCTCACTTATGCAAGTCGTTGCATGGACTGCAGGAAATAAAGAAGTTGAATAAAGATGACTTCAAGCTGTCTGGTGCTAGTGGAGAGTCCATCCAGGCTGAAGTTGTAGGAACTTATTTATTAGAGTTGCCTTCTAGCAAGATTTTGAAACTAGTAGATTGTTGTAATATATCTAAAATTATCATAAACATTATTTCTATGCCTTTGTTATTGAAACATCGTTTTGAAATTAATATAAAGAGCAAAGATTGCTCTATTTCTCATTCTTATGAATTTTATGGCTATGGATATGTTAATAATGGTATCTCATGTTTCTATCACTCAATGATAATATTTTTCATGTTGATAAAATAAGAAAAAAAAAAGAGAAGATGTGAATGTCACATATCCATAACATTGCCGACTTGGCCATATTAATGAGTCAAGGATAAACAAGTTAATTATACGAAGAAGAGTTCTTTGATCTATATAATTTTGAATCGTATAAAACTTGTGAATCTTGTCTTATAGAAAAGATGACCAAGACCTTATATCCTAGACATGGGGATAGGATGAGCGAGTTGTTGGGCCTTGTACATATAGTTGTTTGTGGGCCAATGACAACTCAGGCCAGAGATGGATACTCCTTTCTTGTCATCTTTATTGATGATTTATCAAGGTTTGGATATGTGTATTTATTGAAATACAAATCTAAAGCCTTTGATAAGTTTAAGGAGTATCAAAGCATGGTTGAAAAATAAACTAGTAAAAGTATTAAAGCTTTTCGATCTGATCGAGGGAGTGAATACTTAATTAGTAATTTTTTTAATCATTTTAAAGAAAAAATTCTCTCTGAGTGGATATCTTCTTACACCCTATAATTAAATGATGTTGCAAAAGGAGGAATCATAGTCAATTAGATATGGTGCGGTCCATAATATACTTCACAAACCTTCCAATCTCATTCTGGGGATATGCTCTAGAAACTACTACATACATTTTAAATAAGATGCCAACTAAATCTGTAACTAACACTCCATATGAGATGTAGAAAGAAAAGAGCCCAAACCTCAAACATTTAAAAGTATGGGGGTTGCCCGGCTTATGTGAAAATAGTTGATGAACATAAGATTAATGCTAGACTAGATATGTAGGTTATCCTAAGGAGAATATGAGATACTATTTCTACCATCCTATTGAATAAAAGATATTTGTCAGTAGACATACCATTTTTTTTAAAAAAAGAGTTTATCCACTACTATGAAAATATAAGGTGACATATAAAATAGCTATACTATACCATCTGTAAACAAGTGGCCAAGTAGAAGTATCTAATAGGGAGATTAAAAATATCTTACAAAAAACTATTAGGCCTGATCAAAAAGATTAGTCAGATTGATTAGATGATGCATTAGGGGTCTATAGGATAGCTTATAAAACCCCTATTGGAATATCTTCCTATAGATTAATCTATGAAAAAGTATGTTCATCTTCTGATAGAACTTGAATATAAAGCATATTGGGCAATAAAATAATTAAATTTTAATTTAAACCAAGCTGGTTTCCAATCGAATGTTACAATAATTGAGTGAATTAGATGAATTAACGGCGAGAAGCTTATGAAAATTTCAAAAATTCTATAAAGAGAAAATGAAAGCTTTTCATAATAAATATATTTTCAAAGGAAAACCGTTGAGCCAAATCAAATAAGTATGGTTATTTAACTCAAGGCTTCTGACTATTTTTTGAAACATTAAAGATCTAGATAGGATGGACCTTATGTAGTCAATCAAATATTTCCACACGGTGTAATTAAACTTTATGATCCTAGATCTGAAAGAATTTTTAAGATAAATGGTCAAAGGCTTAAACCATATATAGAAGGGATATCATTAAATCGAACAATTGATCGAGTAACAATTATTACATAGACCCACAATGAACTAAGCTGCATTATAGTCTGGCTGGAGATGGATAAACTTAGTGCTTATTGGGAGGCAACCTCAATATTTACATTTCTTGCATTTAATCTAATTTACTTTCTTTCTAGTTTATTTTCTTTTTATGTTAGGTGGCTAGGCTGGAAGGTCAAATCAAAAGCTTCATAGATCCATGCTGGATAAATAAGTTAAAAAATTTGTTCCTATCTTTTATTGCACCCTTCTATTTTTTCTTCTCTCATTAAGGATAATGTCAATTAAGTTAGGAGGTAGGAAAAAAAAAAAAAATTCTTCTATTAAAAAAAATTAAAAAATCTTTTAAAATTTTTAAAAATTAAATTAAAATTTAAAATTATTTTAGAAAATTTTGAAATTTTTTTTGAAATAAATCATGTTTTAGAAAAGAAAATCTTAAGCAAAATAAACTAGAAAAAGTAATAAAGTTAGAAAGTATTTGTTAATGATTGTAGTGAGTTAAGAAGTAGATTAGTTGGTTAGACTTTTAGCAGCCTACTTAGGTCATCTAAAGGCTATCAGCACTTCTAATTGCACATGCACACTAATGAGGTAAAGTAAGTATTGTTTATAAGGCCAACTAAGGATTTAATTATCACTAAAAATTAGTGATTAATATATAGCTCAATTTTAAAAAAATTGAATTTAAGGAAAGAACTACCCGCCTAAAATAAAAAGTGCAAAATATAGAGTATATGTGAATTGCCCTAAATTTAGTAACTGGATCTCTGCACCTAAGTCAAGTGTGGAGGTTCACATCAAATAGTGGAGGGAAGGTCAGGATGCTCAACATGTTAAAAAAAAAAAAAAAGAGAAAAAAGCAGTGTGAAAGCTATCTTGATTCATGCACTTACCTTGGGGGTGTATAGAAAATTAACCAAAATAGGTGATAAAAGAAGATATATTTATCCTTTAAATTAACATCCAAATATTAAGTTAAACTTCACAAACATAAGTGCTGGAGATCTTTAGATGAATTCTAAGGAAGTTTTTGATTAACCTAATTATAAAATTTATTTCTAAAATTTAATACTTAGTTAGTGATGCTGTCTAAACTTTTGATCTTCAATTCTAAAACTATTTTTGTGAAAGAGAATCTCAATAAAATATGGTGATTAATCAAGACTAATATTGCATTGCTAAGGGACTAGTAATGGATAAGTTGGGGGGGTATGATAAGTATCATAAATTTATTAATAAAAATATTAATTTATTAATTAATTTATATTTATTTTTAAAAATTAATATTTTTATTAATTTAATATAAAAATAAGTTCATCAATAAAAAGAGCTTATTTTTCTAGTTCTAATGAAATGAGTTTGGAGCAAATTCGATTTAAAATGGATCTAATATGAATTTTCAAAGAAAAAAATTAAGAAATAAATAAAAAACCATCTGGTTCGATTGAACCTAGCCCGATTCGCCCAATCGGTTCGGCTAAACTACGCCCGGTCTGCTCACACAACCTTCAGCACCAGTCCAAGCACACAATCTGGTCTGCAGGCAAAAAAAGCCTAGCATAGCCTGCTTCCCTCCAGCAGATGATGTCAGCATGACATCTGAAAACTACGCAGTCTATAGTGGTTCGCTATAGTGTTCAGTCTATTGTGGATCCTTTATAGGTCTACACTAAAAAAACATGGTGCACAGGGCAAAAATATAATTTTAGCTGACATGGCACGTGGTGATTGGCTATGATCTTCGCAGAACCCAATCCATAGTGGTCCACCTACACAGTAATGCACCATCCAATGGTTCAGCTCTCTTCTAGTCTAGATCTGATTGTCCAGGTTAATTCCAATTTTGATTCAGTTCTCAGCTCCCCATCTATCCATGATCTGATGGCCCTAGAAGCTCCAAACTTTGATCTAGTGGCTGACGACGCTCTCAATGGTGATGCAATCACCCAGAACATGATCCAACAATCGAAAACTCTCCATCTGGCATGATCGGATATCCAAAATTCAATCCAAGTAGATCTGGGCTATTACACGTTGATTTTTGGTGTTTTCTGGACCCTTGGACTGCCATCTGATGGCCAGAACTTATGGAACTCAATAGAATTTGATTTAGGCAGTATTTTAAGTTGATTTTTACTCAGATTCCTTCATATACATGGATCTACATGATGCTTTAGTCCCACATTGCCAAGCAGCAAAGGTTCTAGCTCTCCAACAACTATTTAAAGATCCTAGGATACCAGAGTTGAGGCATTTGATCGAGGAGAAGCCACGGTATAGGGTAGAAGAGAGGCTTTCGGCTGAAGGTTGCTTCAAGGCAGACGGTGCTAAGAAGAAGAAATGGACTTCTACACCATCTCCATGCTCTGATCCGAGATTAAGAGCTTTATTCTAGTTTTTTTATTTCTTTATCTTTTCTTATCAATTATCGTACTTAAATTTTGAATTTTAATTTTAAATATAAAATTTATTTTCTTGCTCTTTAAATTCTACTTTTTAATTTTAATTATCTTTGATTTTATTACAAGTAGATGCTAATATCTAAATAGTAGATCTTAGTACCAAGTTAATTTTTTTGCTCTTTAAATTCTACTTTTTAATTTTTTGACTTTAAAACTCTTTTCTTTTTTTTATAAAAATCAAAGATTTTAAAATTACATTACTGCCTTCCTGTGGATTTGACCCGACTCGCTACTGTTTATGTGCTCTTAATCATTTTAAAAGAAGTCAGAATTAAACTGATAATTATGGTATTTTGATGACGATATCATGATCTATCAAGAATCCTATATGATTTGGAAAGAGTATGGAATTTAGGATCGATGGATTTGGAATTTGCACCTTAGATACTTGTTACTCGAACATGATTATATATATATATATATTATAGATTTCTAAAAGCATACAAATATTATATATTTATTATAAATTTTTATAAAACTATATGAGTAATAGGAGGACATGAGGTTGTCTAACCACCACCTTCACCAATAAGCCACAATTGTCTTACATTGAATACAATTAAGTTGTATAACAAAATATCATATTCCAACAATTTAGATATTGAATGGTACATATAAATAAAAATAAATATTTTATAAGAAAAATGAGTAACTACTCAAATAAGATTAGGTTGAATTTTAGACATAGCTTGATAATTTTAATGAGTCTAATTTTGGGCCATACACAAAACATTAATTGGCTGGTTAGTGTTGGGACAAGATTGGGTTAGTTTGGATACCAAGTTTGTAGATTAGAGCAACAATCCTAATCTCACCTCCCAAATTCATCACTTTTACATGACAACTTAATATATAAGTCTAACACAAACATGTTTTTCTTTTAAGTAAGTTATTATCTTTTGCTTTTACTAGAAAAATAAGTTACCTATCTTTTACCATAGTTTACTTATATTGACTTTCATGCTTCACTTGGTGTACTCACTAGGTTTTACGTGATACCTCAATCATATTTCTCATTGGTATCTTCATAGGATACCACAAAATCTGTTAATCCTATAAAATAATTTGAGAAATACAACATAATATCTTTGTCAATAGAAAAAGTAATAAACAAAAGCCAAAATTTTGCATTTATAATAAGCTTTTCTAATAGTTAAAGCTATTTTTTTATTAAATTTTGTTTAGGTAGAAATGTTAAAATGCCAACTTAAGGTAAAATGAGAGTGGAATGCTAAGAACATGCCCTTAATAATTTTATTGTTTAGTTTATGATTTTGTCTTGCATGAACTCAAAGGCAACCAAATATAATATATATTTTTTAGTGAAAATCAAAACTTTTACTAAACCATTAAAGTAACTAGCAATTTATAGCAACTAAATTCCAAAATGTAATTAGCAATTTATAACAACTAAACCCAAAAAATAATGCTAGATAGAACTAAAAATTTTATCACATTAAAATCCTTGATATAAAATGAGTGATACATGTACCTAAGGTCAATTTCCTCTAATATTTCAAATGTCACATGATAAATAGAAAAACCAAATTCATCACCATTATCATTAAATATAATAATCATAATTATGTGATATATAATAGTCAAATGCTTTTGTATTTAAGTAAATATAAAAATATAAAATATTCTTCATCACTTGTGTCACTTAGCTATATATGGGGTGAGTGAAGAAATGATTAACAAAAGGATGCAAAAGGTGTGAACTACTAAAAGGCATGAATCAATCATCTATGATGCACGAAATTTATAGCTATTGGTTATTGGCATTATATTACAATCTACGACAATAAATATTTTGGTTGTTAATTAAGTATTATCCTGATTTGGTTGCCTTGATTTAAGTTTGACTTAATAATTAAACTTTGATTAAAACCATAACAAAGACTTCTAAATAGAAACATCCTTGACAAAGTTTTAAATATTTGAATTAAAAATCAATGGCAAGTCAGTAGCTATTAAATTTTCAACATTGGACAAAACTTCAAAAATATTTAATAATTAGGTAAATTACAAGAACACCCCTTAATTTTAGTCCAATTTTACTTACATCCCTTCGACTTTAAAAGGTATCAAACTAGCTCTTCAAATTTTTGAGATATTTTAAAATGGTCCTATCATTTATTTTTATTAATAAAATAATATCACGTAATCATCACATAATATTATAATTTTATAAAATATCTTAATCTCCACCTCCTCCCTGCTCTCCAATTGATCTCCTCCTCCGTCGCCGACCTCCTTCTTGCTCTCCAATTGATCCCATCCTCTGCAATTGTCACCTAACCAACAAATCATTCAAATGTTAAGTTTGAATATAAATTTGGTCATGTTGAATTGGGTTGGTCAAGTTATGTTAGATTAAGTCAAAATCAGCTCAATCAAATAAATACAAATTTAATTCTAATACAAAAATCTAAATAAAAAAAATAAATTTGATCATGTCCATTGAATAATATTAATATTAATATCTAACCCACCAATCATTAGGTTTAAATCATTCTTTATGTTACTTTTAGGTTAGTTTAGAACACAATCAAGTTAGAAAGTTTTTTAACTAATTCTCATCACATCAAATCTTGTCCTTTCACATCTAATTGGAAACAACCAAATTAGATGATATAAATACCTGATTCATTTTAGCTACAGATTTTAATGTACGGCCTATTTGGAAAGGATAGAATTGGCCCAAATCCTATAGGATTTGAAAATCCTATGGATTAAATCCGATTTTCTTTCCTAGACACTATTTGCGAGATTGAATTATGAGATAAAAAATCAATGGGATGTGGCTAATTCTATAGGAAAAAAATAATAAGCTTTGGATCGTGTCGACATGCGATCTCCTCCCCCTCCCCCATGTCCTCTCCCTCTTCCACCTCCTCCCCATTTTCAAATGCTATGCTTCTTCCTCGCCCTCCTTCGCATTTTCATCTCGCTTCCCCATGCCCTCCATCTCCTTGCTGCCTTTGCCAGCCGCCACAAGGGCCCACCCAGCACTACTACCCTCAACCTCCTCGTTGTTGTCCTCTCCCACTCACACTGCCACCACTCACATAGAGTCCCATATGCTTGAGTAAAAACCCTAATCGAAACCTAAGAAACCCTTTGATCACCCTCAAGTTCTCTCTTTCCCCATGGATCTCTGAAAAAGAGAATGAAATGAAAAGAAAAAGATACAAAAAGAAAAAAAAAAAGATCAATCTTTGTGAAAAAGGGTCTTATATTTGAAAATTTTCCATTTATCCTTAGATTTCATTGATTTTTCTATGATTTCCCCCAACATTTTCTCTATTTTCTACATCCTCAAAAGTCTCAATCGGGTGGGTGGCTTGGAGTGGCTGAATAGGGAAGCTTAGATGGCTAGGGTTTAGTGTTGGGTCTTTATATTTAAGAGTTTAAACAATATAAATGTATTATCAATCAATATAAAATAGACAATTATGGCTTATTCATTAAGGTAGTGGTTAGGCCATCCAAAAGTTTGGGTTCCAAACATCATGTCCTTCTATTATTTATATTTATATACTTTTATAAAAAATTATAAATTTCATATCCTGGATTTTAGTCGGGTCAGGTATAATTAGCCTCATTCAAATTGGGTACCCAGTGGGTTGTCTACAATCACCATCCCTAAAATGGGTCCCAATGTTGGACCTAGATCCAACCCAATAGAAGATTGGATTGGGTCAGATTGATCGAGTCCTTGGTCCAAATTTTTAAAGAAATTTATAATATATATAATTAGATTTGAATAGCAGGTATCTTAGGGGCAAATTTTAAATCCATCCAAAACTAGAAAGAGTTTTAATTTCAAATTCCAAAGATACACAAAGATATGTTAGCTTTTTCTTCATATAAATTATTTTATAATTATAATAATTAATATGATATTTTGATAATAATAAGTTTATTATTTTGGTAAAATAACTGGTAGAGAAAGGAAGGAAAGAGAAGGAATGGATGGGGAAGAAATCCTAATTTACCATCCAAACATATGATAGGATTAGTTTACATAAAATTTTCCTCCTAATAAGATTTTATGTATAATCCAATAGGATAAAATGCTATATCATATCATGAATTTTATTTTAAGTTTATAAATAAATTACATGAAAACTTCTTATTAATGCTACATTTCATGTATGTAATATTGTCGGTAATGGCATTTCTAATCACCTCCACCTAGTTTTTTGGACCACTTTACCCTTATCTGATCAAGTGGAGTGACATTACTAAGGTAAATTGGTTGGCCCCTATCTAACAAAACAAGTATTTTCTTCTTTCATTGGAGTCATAGGATAGCTCATGCAACACATGCCCTGATGATAAAAGAAAGGGTTTTTTATGTACATATCCTTTGTTGTAGAGGTAATTAATTACCCAACCACAAATGATAATCGAACATCCACTTCGACTATCTACCGATGACTTAAATATTGAGAGTAGTGTGGTCTTCAGATGAGGAGATGTCTCGTTATTTTTACATGCCTATCATACAAGCAGCCAAGGAGCTCAATATTAGGGTCACAATATCCCTAAAGAACTCCTATTGACATTGGAGCTCCCACCATGGATTCTGTATGGAAAACTTTGAACAACCAAATAGTTCTTTTACAAAGATCTGGCATTGGGCACTCACTAACCTCAAGCTCAGATGCAGCTCAACCCCAAGAATGATGTCTCAATATACATCCAACTGACCTCAGGCTTTTACCAAGGTTCACCTTGGGATCTCACCGACCATTGACTTGCCTAACTGGTGCTTTAGCCCAACGGGATCTCCTAAAATATCATCTAGTTTTCTTCAACTTTGTGCACATGTGATTGATTACCTGCATTTAACGCTAGTAAATAATGCACGTAACCAACACCCCTAATTGTGTACCCAAAGTTATTGCACTAACTGACACTCACAATCTCCAGGTTAGTGGGTATAGATATCCTGATTCTATTACCAAATTTGCTAGTAACATCTTACTACTCCTTATCTATATAATGAGGGAGAAGGAGATCTTCAAGTAAGTGAATATAAAAGAAAAATAAGTAGAGCCCATTTTCTCTCACTCTCTTATTTTCTTACCTATTCTCAAGCTCTAGCTAACTTAATTATTGGAGGGTCCTCCATCAGAAAATCTCCAATAAGTGTGGACTTCTTTTTCTAGTTCTCCAAGGAGGAGGAGCTCCAGCCAATCGTTAGACACCAGGTCGGTAGGAGATCAACCTCAGCCACACCAATCCAAAGTCTTGCAATAATAGATTGGTACTAAAGGAAGGGCCATTTGTCCTGTTACGAGGAAAAAGAGAGATGGTGAGAACTAGGGTGAAGAATGCTTCCATCACTTCATTGTCAATCACCCTGGTGAAGTCAGCAGAATCCACAGCAATTGGAGGCAGGTCTATCTCAGCCCATTATGATGGCAGACCACAACAATTCACTACTCTAGTCAGGCAAGTCCAGGCATTGACTATTACTATTTAGTAGCTCCAATAGACTGCGGATAAACAATGATAGTAGGAGCTAGCTCACCAAGTGGCTCCATCTTAGCACAATTGTCAATCTCATGCTAGGAGCGCAAGATGAGCAGATAATGCACGACGATCACATTATTCTAAACTATGTTTGTTGATCCCCCTCTCATTATTGGAGTCCCAAGCAAGGAGACTGGTGTCGGCATTCCCCAGAATCTTCTAGCGAAGATTCAATGTTGGGTTACTCTCCATGACCAAGCAAGTCTCAGCAACAAGTAGATCTCAAGCAGAAGATCTACGAGATCGAGCATCGATTGGAGGTGGTCCAGGAAGGGGGCTAGAGGCAAGATGATCGTCTCAGCTTCAACTTGCCCTCTCCTTTCTCATAGAGAATATTGGAGGAATCTGTAACACCCCACCCATGAATCCGAGTGACAGTACTACACTCCACCCTTATCTAAGAGTAAAGAGTTGTACTTTACTCTTAAACAAGAGCTAAGAGGATTTCTAAGCTATAGCCAAGCTACAATATCTTTTAAACCTGCTCAACACAATCATTTCAAATTCTTTCTCAATCAACATATATAATTTATAACCAAATATAATAAAAATCCACTACAAGTACACAACACCCTGCTCTGATATCTAAATATATAATATATCATAACTTGATACTCCTTTACAAACTATCACACTTAGCTCAAATACAAAAAATATCTTTAGATATACTCTTCTCATAAGTAACTCAAACTGCTCCAATCCTAAAATAGAACAAACATGAGGGGTGAGACTTGGGAAAGTTTCAGTGAGTGAAATAAGCCATCTAATAGGGGAAAAAACCTGAAAAGTATAACTGAAATGATCATAATCATATATATATATTCCATAATAATATCATGCCCTCTAAATAAAACTTTCTTATGCCAATTGTGCATAAAGCCATGTAAAAGTATTTCTTTTCTTTTCAAGATTGTGCTATAAAAAACTACTGGCTACCATCAACTGTCCCACAACGCACCCCTACCATGGTAGTCAAACGGAGCATCTAATACTGCTGAGCCCCCATGGGCATACTGTTTCGCAAGGAGGTGCCGGCTGAGATACCGTCGACTAATAAACCACAGTGCACCCATACCATGGATAGTCGAAAAAGAATATTTGATGTAACTGAGCCCCCATGGACATACTATATTGCAAGGAGGTGCCGGCTGATTTTTACTATCTCATAAACTAGGCCCCACTGGCCATAATAAAATCATGCCCCACTAGGCATAACTGCTACTGATACTGTGGCACACACAAAAGGTTGATCACTTCTATGGATGGCCTACTGAAAACATGCATATTCGATAAATCTTGAATGTCAATGAACTATTTTAATATATTTCAAAACATAATGCCATGCTATCCAAGCTAAATACAGATATAAGCTGAGAATAATAGAAAGTAATTTGCTTTCTATAATTTCTCTTTCATAATAAAATACCATAAGAAAAAACTAGAGTTAGATAGAAAATCCACTCACCTCAACTGGCTATTGCATTACTTTGATATCTGACTTACTTAAATCACTCCTCAAGAGCCTTCTTCCTCTCCTATAGCATTAATAGACTTTGATAGATACAAATCTTTGGACATAAGAACATGAGAGCACATACTTTGTTTCATTAAGCTTACTCTCTAATTCTTCCTACTCTTAATTTCTTTCTATTTTGCTTCACTTTGGTTTAATTAACCTCAAATATAAACTTCAAAACTTTCAGCAATTTAACATGTTTTATACTTTTCAATACTAACCATCTTAATTTTTACTTTGGATTTTCTTTACTTGCCCTAGCTTAGGTTTTACTAAACCTTAACACATACTTGACAAAATTCCAGTATCTCTATTGTTTCTCCTTCTTCATAATTTGTTTTAAATTCTACTAAACATAAACCCAATTTATTTTGCTAAAATATATCAAAAAGTTTTAGAAAATCAAATGCATAGCAACTATATCCTCTTCCTATTCCAACTCTCAGTTATAATCCAGTTCACTAAAACCTCAAGGCTATAAAAGATCAATCTAAGATTCAATTTGAATTTAATTTAAAGATTAAAACTTTACCCCAAAGGGTTTGTGCACCGTTGCCCTCAACCAGTCTTCTTTCTTCTTTACTATTTACAACTCCTCTTTCCTCAAATCAGTCCTTCACTAAGTACCCCTTTATCAAGTTGAGTTCTCCTTAAATTTTGATTGAGAAACCTCCTCTTCCCGAGCTCCTTTCTTCCCCTAACCTTTTGTTGCCTGTTGGAGAACTAAAACAATAACTAAGGGAATTGGTGGTTTTGTTGTTTTGGAAATAAATAAACTAAAGGGAATTTGCTAGATATCATTCCATGAAGAATCCACCAAATCTCAAGCTTAATAGGTGTTGCTCTAATGTATTTCCAAGCATTAGTTAATGTCCTCAAGCTACTCATTCATCCCTTGAAAAATTATTTTAAAAGCTTCACTTAAAACCCTCTCGGTTAAATCCACTCCCAGAATTTTTCACTGATTGAGTTGGCTCGGCCCCAAATCAGGTCAGCTTGAGTGTCACTCAGGTTAGCTCGACTCTATCCTCATTTATTTTACCCTATATTAACTTTAAAACATAAATGTAAATAAGAAACATCCCCCTACCCAAAATCAATAAAAATATTAGAAAAGTCAAAATCCTTAGGAATAAGAAACTAAAATTTGGGTTCTAGTTCAAATTATCCAAACTCAAAACTTTTATAACTTTCTTGCTTATGAACGAATAGGTTAAAGGATCTTCAAAATTTATTAAAAATTATTTTGTAACTTACCAACACCTAAAGATCAATTACCAAGACTTTTTGTTCCAAGAAAATACATATTTCATATAGCCCTCCTTCTAGGTGCTAGCTTTCAGACTTAGAAAATTTTTAGGACTCGAAATAATAGATAATCATAATTTGCACTAAAATAGCTTGCACAACCTTTGGCAAAGTAAATTAATTGCATACCCAAATATAAATCTTTTAATTCATCATTTTTTCGATCTACGATGTTACATTTCCACCTTCCTTAAAATAAATTTTGTCATCAAAATTTGCACTTTCTATTTCAAGTAACTTTTAAGTTTCAATAATGACATTATTAAATATTCATCATTCAATCAGCTTATGCTTTTGATCGAATCCTTCTAAAAAAAAAAAAATTCTAACTCCCCAAAATTTTTTATATTCATGAATATTGTTAATATATTACTAAACAGTGCTTAAAGAAACTCAAATTAATATATTTCCAATCATCAAATATGCATAAATTTAATTCAAATATTACTAAGCCATACCTTTGTTAACTCCTTTTTCCACCTAACTTCAGTTTTCTCCAAAAGAAGATTCTTTATCTGAAGGAAGTTCTTCACTTAATCTTCTTACTTGCTATCCCAAGACAGAACATTGATCAAGATATCTTCTACTTTTATCATTCGCTCTTTCATAATCCCACCTTAATTGCTGAAGCTCTACACTTATAGCATTATACTTTAATCTCATTCTTTGAAATAAATGCTTATACTCTTTCATGTCCTCATAATTTACATCTTGCACGGAAAGGTTAAAATGATACTTTAAATCATTTTGAGCATAAACTGCCGCTTGCTCTTCCAATTGCCACTGCTCCACATCTGGAGAATCTATTGATCTGAAGGTTTCATAAGACTGTTCCCCTCTATTAATAGTTATCTCTGCATATGCTCTTACATATCTCCCTTCTCTTTCTTCCACTCCATAAATTGGATCTGGAAGTCCCAATTCTTTTGTAATTTCAGCTAAAATAATCTTTGGGGATATCTCAATTACCTTAATACTCTATAACTAACATTTCAAATCAATCATTGCTATAAAATTATCCTCAACAATTGCTATCTGATTCTTTATTCATTATTATTCATTACATCGTACCAACATATATTTCACACCTATATGCAATGCTTAGCTCAAATAAGAACATAAGAATGCACATACTTTACTTGTTTCGAAAGCTATCAACATTGTAAACATACACATTAAATTCATGCTCATTAATCAACTACCTAATTAATTAAGATCTAAAACTACTAATAATTTATAACATTACCAAAATTTGCATCTCAATATTGAATTCTTGACCTCCAATTTAAACTTATGCTTAAATAAATTCAAACTAAAGTATTTAACTCATACCTATTTCTTTCATCTTAAGATAGCTTACATCACCTGCTACCCATTTTACTTCAGCCTATCTTGATCACTATTATTAGTCCTCACCTTACTTACCTGCACATTAGCAAACACATAGGACTTTGATTCGATTTATCTATCAATCAAGTCATTTTCAAAATCACTCGACTCACTTTATACTAATCATTAGCTTTGTCTCATTTCTACAAATCATAAACCTTTGCTCTAACTTAGGTCCATTCCTACTATTCTTGAACCCTTTCTGATCTCTATTGATTGCAATTCATTTCTTTTGCCACTGATTATAAACCTTTATTCACTTTCAAGGATTATAAGACTTTACTCATATCACCAATTGAACTTGCTCATATCATCAATTAAACCTTGCTTATCTCTGTAAACTATTAAACCTTTGCTTATAACCTTAGCTCATCTCTACTGATCTCTCCATTAATTGCAAAATTTTGCTTTGATACCAAAGATGTAACATCCCACCTCTGAATATGAGTGACGGTGCTACACCCCATCCTTATCTAAGAGTAAAGAGTTGTACTTTACCCTTAAATAAGAGCTAAGAGGATTTATAAGCTATAGCTAAGCTACAATATCTTTTAAACCTGCTCAACACAATCATTTCAAATTCTTCCTCAATCAACATATATAATTTATAACCAAATATAATTAAAATCCACTAAAAGTACACAACACCCTGCTCTGATATCCAAATATATAATACATCATAACCTAATACTCCTTTACAAACTATCATACTTAGCTTAAATATACAATATCTTTAGATATACTCTTCTCACAAGTAACTCAGACTGCTCCAATCCTGAAATAGAACAAAGATGAGGGGTGAGACTTGGGGAAGTCTCAGTGAGTGAAATAAGCCATGAAACAATGGGAAAAACCTAAAAAGTATAACTGAAATGCTCATAATCATATATATATATATATATTCCATAATAATATCATTCCCTTTAAATAAAACTTTCTTATGCCAATTGTGCATAAAGCCATGTAAAAGTATTTCTTTTCTTTTCAAGACTATGCTACGAAAAACTATAGGCTATCATCGACTGTCCCAAAGTGCACCAATGCCATGGTAGTTGAACGGAGCATCTGATACTGCTGAAAGGAAATTTGCTAAAGAAAATAAATAAACTAAAGAAAATTTGCTAGATGTCATTCCATGAAGAATCCACCCAATCCCAAGGTTAATAGATGTTGCTCTAATGTATTTCCAACCATTATTTAATGTCCTCAAGCTGTTTATTCATCTCTTAAAAAATTATTTTAAAAGCTTCACTAAAAACCCTCTCGGTTAAATCCACTCCTAGAATTTTCTACTGACTGAGCTAGCTCGGCCCTAAATCAGATCAGCTTGAGTGTCACTCGAGTCAGCTTAACTCTATCCTCATTTATTTTACTCTCCATTAACTTTAAAATAAATGTAAATAAGAAATATCCCTCAATCTGGAACCAATAAAAATATCAGAAAAGTCAAAATCCTTAAGAATAAGAAACTAAAATTTGGGTTCTAGTTCAAATTATCCAAACTCAAAACTTTTATAACTTTCTTGCTTCTGAACGAATAGATTAAAGGATCTCCAAAATTCATTAAAAATTATTTTGCAACTTACCAACACCTAAAGATCAATTACCAAAATTTTTTGTTCCAAGAAAATACATATTTCATATAGCCCTCCTTATAGGTGTTAGCTTTTAGGCAAAATTTTTAGGACTTGAAATGGCAGATAACCATAATTTGCACTGAAATAACTTCCACAATCTTTGGCAAGGTAAATTAATTACATACACTGATACAAATCTTTTAATTCATCCTTTTTTTGATCCAGGATGTTACATTTTCTCCTTCCTTAAAATAAATTTCATCCTCAAAATTTGTACTTTCTACTTCAAGTAACTTTTAAGTTTCAATAATGACATTGCTAAATATTCATCATTCAATCAACTTATGCTTTTGATAGAATCCTTCTTAAAAAAAAAAATTCCAACTCCTCAAAATTTTTCATATTCATGAATATTACTAATATATTACTAAATAGTGCTTAAAGAAACTCAAATTAACATATTCCCAATCATCAAATATGCATAAATTTAACTCAAATATTACTAAGCCATACCTTTGTTAACTCCTTTTTCCACCTAACTTCAATTTTCTCCAAAAGAAGATTCTGTATTTGGAGGAAGTCTTTCTCTCAATCTTCTTACTTGCTATCCCAAGATAGAACATTGATCAAGATATCTTTTACCTCTATCATTTGCTCTTTCATAATCCCACCTTAGTTGCTAAAGCTCTGCACTTACAGCATTATACTTTAATCTCGTTCTTTGAAATAAATGCTTATACTCCATCATATCCTCATAATTTACATCTTGCACTTCAAGATTAAAATGATACTTTAAATCATTTCGAGCATAAATGGCCACTTGCTCTTCCGATTGCCACTGCTCCACATCTGGAGAACCCATTGATCTGAAGGTTTCATAAGATTGCTCCCCTCTATTAATAGTTATCTCTACATATGCTCTTACATATCTCCCTTCCCTTTCTTCCACTCCATAAATCAGATCTAGAAGTCCCAATTCTTTTGTAATTTCAGCTAAAATAATATTTGGGGATATCTCAATTACCTTAATAATCTATAATTAACATTCCAAATCAATCATTGATATAACATTATCCTTAATAATTGCTATCTGATTCTTTATTCATCACTATTCATTACACCATACCAACATACATTTCACACCTATATGTAATGCTTAGCTCAAATAAGAATATAAGAATACACATACTTATTTCAAAAGCTATCAACATTGTTAACATAAACATTCAACTCAAGCTCATTAATCAGCTATCCAATTAATTAAGATATAAAACTACTAATAATTCATAACATTACCAAAATTTGCATCTCAATATTGAATTCTTGACCTCCAATTTAAACTTATGCTTAAATAAATTCAAACTAAAGTATTTAACTCATACCTGTTTCTTTCATCTTAAGATATATTACATCACCAGCTATCCTTTTACTTCGGCCTATCTTGATCACTATTATTAGTCCTCACCTTACTTACCTGCACATCAACAAACACATTGGACTTTGATTCGATTTATCTATCAATCAAGTCATTTTCAAAATCACTCGACTCACTTTATACTAATCTTTAGCTTGGTCTCAGTTCTAAAAATCATAAACCTTTGCTCTGACTTAGGTCCATTCCTACTATTCTTGAACCCTTACTGATCTGTATTGATTCCAATTCATTTCTTATGCCACTAATTATGAATCTTTATTCACTTCTACTAATTATAAGACTTTACTCATATCACCAATTGAACTTGCTCATATCATTAATTAAACCTTGCTTATCTCTATAAATCATTAAACCTTTGCTTATAACCTTGGCTCATCTTTTCTGATCTCTCCATTAATTACAAAACTTTGCTCTGATACCAAACATATAACACCCCACCTCTGAATCTGAGTGACGGTGCTACATCTTACTCTTATCTAAGAGTAAAGAGTTGTACTTTATTCTTAAACAAGAGCTAAGGAGATTTCTAAGCTATAGCTAAGCTACAATATCTTTTAAATCTACTCAACACAATCATTTCAAATTCTTCCTCAATCAACATATATAATTTATAACTGAATATAATTAAAATTCACTACAAGTATACAACACCCTGCTTTGATATCCAAATATATAATACATCATAACCTAATACTCCTTTACAAACTATCACACTTAGCTCAAATACACAATATCTCTAGATATACTCTTCTCACAAGTAACTCAAACTGCTCCAATCCTGAAATAGAACAAAGGTGAGGGATGAGACTTGGGAAAGTCTCAATGAGTGAAATAAGCCATCTAATAGTGGGAAAAACCTAAAAAGTATAATTGAAATGCTTATAATCATATATATATTCCATAATAATATCATGCCCTCTAAATAAAACTTTCTTATGCCAATCGTGCATAAAGCCATGTAAAAGTATTTCTTTTCTTTTCAAGACTATGCTACGAAAAACTACTGGATACCATCGATTGTCCCATAGTGCACCCCTACCACGGTAGTCGAATGGAGCACCTGATACTGCTGAGCCCCTATGGGCATACTATTTCACAAAGAGGTGCCGGCTGAGATACCGTCAACTAAACCACAGTGCACCCCTACCATGGATAGTCAAAATGGAATATTTGGTGTAACTGAGTCCCCATGGGTATACTGTATTGCAAGGAGGTGCGGCTGTTTTTCACTATCTCATAAACTAGGCCCCACTGGCCATAATAAAATAATGCTCCATTGGGCATAACTGCTGCTAATACTATCGCACACCCAAAAGGTTGATCACTCCTATGGATGGCCTACTGAAAATATGCATATTCGATAAATCTTGAATGTCAATGAACTATTTTAATATATTTCAAAACATAATGCCATGCTATCCAAGCTAAATACATATATAAGCTGAGAACAATAGAAAGTAATTGGCTTTCTATAATTTGTCTCTTTCATAATAAAATACCATAAGAAAAAACTACAGTTAAATAGAAAATCCACTCACCTTAACTGGCTATTGCATCACTTTGATATCTGATTTACTTAAATCACTCCTCGAGAGCCTTCTTCCTCCCCTATAGCATTAATAGACTTTGATAAATACAAATCTTCAGACATAAGAATATGAGAGCACATACTTTGTTTCATTAAGCTTACTCTCCAATTCTTCCTACTCTTACTTAATTTCTTTCTATTTTGCTTCACTTTGGTTTAATTAACCTCCAATATAAACTTTAAAACTTCTAGCAATTTAACATGTTTTACACTTTTCAATACTAACCATCTTAATTTTTACTTTGGTTTAATTTTACTTGCTCTAGCGTAGTTTTTACTAAACTTTAACACGTACTTGACAAAATTCCAATATCTCTATTGTTTCTCCTTCTTCACAATTTGTTTCAAATTCTACTAAACATAAACCCAATTTACTTTGCTGAAATATATCAAAAAGTTTCAAAAAATCAAATGGATAGCAACTATATCCTCTTCTTATTCCAACTCTTAGTTATAATCCAGTTTACTAAAACCTCAAGGCTGTAAAAGATCAATCTAAGATTCAATTTGTATTTAATTTAAAGACTAAAACTTTACCTCAAAGGGTTTATGCACTGTTGCCATCAACCAGTCTTCTTTCTTTCTTATTATTTACATCTCCTCTTTACTCAAGTCAATCCTTCACTATGTATCCCTTTATCAAGCTAAGTTCTCCTTAAATTTTGATTGAGAAACCTTCTCTTTCCGAGCTCCTTTCTTCCCCTAACCTTTTGTTGTCTGTTGGAGAACTAAAACAATAACCAAGGAAATTAATAGTTTTATTGTTTCAAAAATAATTAAACTAAAAAAAATTGGCTAGATGTCATTCCATGAAGAATCCACCCAATCCCAAGCGTAACAGGTGTTGCTCTAATGTATTTCAAACCATTAGTTAATATCCTCAAGCTGCTCATTCATCCTTTAAAAAATTATTTTAAAAGCTTCACTTAAAATCCTCTCGATTAAACCCGCTCCTAGAATTTTCTACTGATTGAGCTGGCTCGGCCTCAAATTGGGTCAGCTCCAGTGTCACTCAGATCAGCTCGACTCTATCCTTATTTATTTTACTCTTCATTAACTTTAAAATATAAATATAAATAAGGAACACCCCCTACTTGGAACCAATAAAAATATCAAACTCAAAATCCTTAAGAATAAGAAACTAAAATTTGGGTTCTAGTTCAAATTATCCAAACTCAAAACTTTTATAACTTTCTTGCTGCTGAACGAATAGGTTAAAGGATCTCCAAAATTCATTAAAAATTATTTTGCAACTTACCAACACCTAAAGATCAATTACTAGGACTTTTTATTCCAAGAAAATACATATTTCATATAGCCCTCCTTATAAGTGCTAGCTTTTAGACTTAAAAAAATTTCAGGACTTGAAATGGCAGATAACAATAATTTGCATTGGAATAGCTTCCACAACCTTGGGCAAGGTAAATTAATTACATACAACAATACAAATCTTTTAATTCATCCTTTTTTCTATCCGGGATGTTAAAGAATCGATCCCAACTCGGATCAAAATGCCGTAGGTAGAATCATATGGTAGAGTCGTATGATGGCTCTCTGGATCTGCTCGATCACCTTGAGGGCTATAAGGCCATCATGATGCTTTAAGGGGCTTTCGATGCCCTCCTTTATCTTTCCTTCAAGCTACACATAAGAAGTCAACATGGATGTGGAACTCCAGTCTTTAGTTGGAGACCATTCACTCATTTAAGTAGCTTGGGAAGTAGCTTGTCATGCACTTCAGCAATAACAAGTCATAGTCGATGAACTTAGATGGCCTCTTCTCAATTCGGTAGAGAGAGGGAGAATCGCTATGTGATTAGATGGCACATTTCAATGTAGCCACACTAGAAGTTCATAACCTCAATGAGATAGCTGCCATGTCGACTCTAAAGCAGGAACTTTAGAATACCCACCTCATTTTCTCTCTCAACAAAAGCTTTCTGAGAGATTATGTCAACCTCCTTGCCCATGCTCGAAAATATGTGCAGGTGATAAAGGTGGCAATTGAGCGATGATAAGCTTAAGGAGGTGTTAGCCTAGGAATTGATTTTGATGATGTCAAAAGAGTTCGAGTATAAATTATAGTTACTAATGATGCTTATGAGAGTGATTGTAGAATTTTTTATAATCCTCAATAGTTGATCTCATTCAAAAAGAAGTCCTCTCAAAATTTGAGTAAGTTTGTATTCCCAAAATCAAATTTTTATGATTTGGAAGCAAAAAAAATGAGTTTGACATGAAAGGAATTTGAAAAAAGAAAGCCTTACCTAAAAAGACTTCTTAACAAGATTGTTTATTAAAAAATCAATTTTGAGAAAGCAAATCTAGCCTAGAATATCTTTGAATAATGAAAGCTATATAAAAATAGAGAGAATTACTTTTAACATCTATGGCATGCCTCTAAGTCGACTAAGATAGAAGCTTAGCTGATCTACTATAATAATCCAAGATATTAGCAACAACTAACTAGCCATCGCTACTAGTCCCTCTAGCGTCACTAATAGCCCTGCTATGATAATACCATCGTAAAAATTAATCTAAAAAATTTTTATCGCTAATTACTATCATTAGCTATAGAAAATCATGCCATCGCTAATAAGGCTATTAGCGATGGCTTTAGAGATGAATAATTCCATCTCTAATTATTTTTAATATTTAAATTATTTTTTTAAAAAAAATTTAAAAGGTATTAGCGATGTTACTTTCATGGTTAATGCCATCGCTAATAATTATTAGCGACCAAAATTATCATTGCTAATACCATCTCTAATTTTTTTATTTTTAAATAAAATAAAAAAAATATTTTAAAAAATATTAGCAATGAAAACTTGGTCTCTAATGCCATCGCTAATACCAATGCTAATAGTTAATATTATTTTTTAAAAAAGTTAATAATAATATTTTTTTAAATATATTTTAATTAATCATAATAAATTATGATTTTTAATACCTATTATAATTAAAATCCAAAGATAATATGATAATCAATAATCAAAAACTAATTATATTATATTAAAAATATAAATTATATAATTTTTTATAAGCAGTATAAAAAAATATAATACATAAAAAAAATTAGGTCTAATCCTTGTCATCATCCATCGCCTCCTACTCCTCTCCAGCAACTGATGGATGAGAGCCAGATGTCCCAGCATCTTATAATGAAAAAAATAAAATAAAATTAGTAAGTTTCTATATGGAGATATATCTTTTGATATACTTCTTTAATTCTTGAATAGATTATTTCTACATATTTCATTCAATGATACAGAGTTTTAGACACCTCCAACCCATCGATTGGATGATTAGATTAAATTTTTAGTTCCTAAATCTTCTTTTTATACTCAAACCTAAATATACAAAACTTTTAAATATGATAACTTAAAATAAGTAAAAAAATTTAATAATATAATTACATGATGATGACTGGAACGACAAGCCCAGTTGGTTGCATAGCTACGGGTCTCGGAGAAGCTCTATAACCGTATCGTGGATGGCATCTAGAAGGCTCTAAGATCACTGACTTAGAAGCCTCTGCACGACCTTCTCCATGTGCGCATCACTCCAGATCTGGGACATCGAGATCTATGAGAATGTCAAAGGATATTGAGATGATGGAGGATCGAAGTTATGGCCAAATCTTATAACCTGACTCCTACTCAAGCCCCCGATGGTGCTGAGCCATCCCTCAAGATCAAGCGGGGCTAAGAAGATGGATCATCACCGTACCTCTCAGCAATGTACATCGTATAATGCATCTGCACAATTTAGAATATATTAGTTTTAATATAAAAATTAAAGCTTGTAATAACTTAATTAGTAAATAAAGTTTGAAGTTCTAACCGTGATCTGTTATGATATAGAATCTAAATAGTCATCAATCCTTTTAGACTGGTGTGTGGCCTACCATAACTACAACTAGTCTGGTGGATGACCCATCTACTATATCTACAATAAGTAAATAATAAAGTTAAATTAATTAAAATATGCATATAATAGTTTTTATAGTTCTAGTAAATAGTTTTGATATTGATTTCTGACCAGTCTGTCAGCCATAACATGTGTGCCGACTGAGCTGCCCGTGTGCTTGATTAGATACTATTGGATGGCCCTATTCTACCAGGCTCTTTATCACCTATCAGAGTACTTCTCGCTACTCCACTGATCATAGAGGGCCTGCCATATGTCCGTCCGTATCCAGTGATTTATGAAGGACCTCTAGTCTGATGGTGATTGAAAATCAGAGTGTTGGTTGGTGGATTGCCTGAGGCTATAGAGACCACCTTGAAGCCTTCATGTGGCCACCTACTTGAAGGTCTGACAGCAGCCTCTTCATCCTAAAGAGTTTCAAATCGATAGTACTCCTATAAGATAAAAGCAAGCATGTATTAATATGTAATTAAAATATCAATATATCAAGAATTTAAAAATTAAACTAATTTTGACTTATCAAAAATATCTTTTAGACTGCATCATGAGCTTCAAACGGCCAACTAGAGAACTCATTCACCAGCCCCGACATCAAGCATTGGATGATACCAGTAACTAAACGAGATACTCTAGACTCTCTAAATGTGCTACAAAATTGATTTTGAAAAATAAATGTTTACTCTAGAATGGCTAAATTCTAAATATATTAATTAGAGTTATAATACTTATGAGCAGCACTAAATGTGGATGAGCTGTCTATCCTTCGACTGAGTCAGAGGTACCGTGAGTCGGGCGGGTCCTCAACCCCGACTCTATGTTTGGAAGCCAATCGCTAGTACGTGTGATTGTTGGGTCACTGTGACCTTCTATCATCTGAACTTGAGCATAAAATATCTAATATAAAGAATGTTATATTAGTTAGCAAAGGACAAAATAATATAAACAAGAATATCTAAAGTATTAGAGTTTACTATCTAGTATGAGATGTGTGGAACCATGCAAGCTGGCTGTATGATCGCTCTCTCCTTGAGAGCTCTATCTTTGGCTGAAAAGGCTCCAACATCTAGAAGACATGATGTATAATCTCTAAAAATAAAAATAAAAATCAAAGCAAGTAGATGATCTAAAAATTGGTTTAATAAAATATCTATCAAAATATAATAAGACAATCAAAATTTAACTACCATGTAATAAAGATTGTTAGTTAGCATCTGCAATGTATTAGTAGTTATCTGATTCTTATCCAACAGTACATAATAATATATTGGTCTACTAGTCCCTTAATTTAGATGCTGTTTGATTCTCATCCAGCAGTACACGATAATCTCAGTATATGAAAATATGAAAAAGGCTCAAATCTACCATTGAAAAATAAGGCATTGCAAGTTCCTCTGCACCTCTAAACATGAGGTGGTTGCAAGCAGTTGTCTACGATGTAATAGACCATCCAAGCTTACCTTGCATTGCAAGTTCCTCTACACTTTTAACCATGAGGTGGCTACAAGTGGTTGTCTATGATGTAACAAATCATCCAAGCTTGACCATACAAACAACAAGAATAGAATGCATCACCTCCATTTAGGTGCATCTCGCACAGGCAGTTATCATAACCTCTCTAAGCTCCTGGCCACCTCCTCGAGCTACAAACTAGAAGTATAAATTTTATTAAAAAATAAAATAATAACTTAAAAATAAAATTTATGTGCTCACGTAGCCTACTTATTTGGCAAGCTCCAAGTTTGCATGCACGGGACGTACGTGCATCCTGACCATTTTCATTTGCAATGATGTCCTTTATTTCAATGATTATGCTTTTGGAAATGCTGCACTCTTAGTTCATAGATGGGCTTGTTATCCTTGTAAGAGATGTATCAATAGAAAAATATTTGATAGGGATACAATAGGTGTCCATTTATATACGAATGAATTTATGCCAAACTACAAGCATTGGTAGTTGCATGGGGAGACGTGGGAGATAATTTGTGTGGACGGGAGGCTCTACTTGTCCAACATATTTGCTAATGTGCAAGAGCTTAATGGTGTCAGGCTCGAACAGATGATTAGCATATTTGGTGGGTTTGATATGGTTATTGGTAGAAGCTCATGTAATAATCTTTTAGGTAGCAACTACCATAGTTGTGATGGATTATAGAGGTTGCTATAGTTATAGCCTTGCTTAGTCTTAGGGGGTAGCAACCCTATAAAGGGTAAGCATGACTATAACCATAGCAACCCTATAGTCCATCATAACTATAATGGTTACAATTTAAAAGATTATTACATGGACATCCATCAATAACCAGATCAAACATACCTAATGTGCTAATCATCTACTCAAAGCTTGTTACCAAATGTGCAAGGACTGGATGCCTTGCATGCTAGTTAGGATCGAAGTCAGAGCACATAGGGTATGCCCCAGCTCTATGTTTGCAATACTGCCTAGATCTTTTCTCGGTTTGAGCACTCTACATGTCGAGATCCGAGCGCGTAGGACACATCTCAATCCTATGTTTGCAATACTGTCCGAACCTTCTCTCGATTCGAGCACTCTGCATGTTGAGAACTGAGCATGCAAGGCACTCTCGATCTCGTGTTTGCAATGCCATCTCGACCCCATGTTTGCAATACTATCCAAAGCTTTCCTTGGTTCGAGCGCTTTGCATGCTGAGATCCAAGTCTCATACTACTTTTAATTAAATTAATATTTAATTAATTAATTTTTTAAATATCTAATTATATCTAATTAATATAATTTAAATAAAAAATTAATATTTAGTGATGGTATTAGCCATCACTAATATTGTCGCTAATACTCATAATAGAGGCAAGCTACCATGCAGGATTGAGGCACGAGCTCATGCGTAAGGATTGAGGTGTGAGGAGGCATAGACTAGCGAGCAAAGACTAAGGTTTTAAGATGTGGCCACGGATGGGAGCTCGAGGTTAGGCCGATGGGGCAGGGACCATAGGATCGGGGCCATGGGCTGGGGTTAGCGATGCGGGGGCCATGGAAATGAGGGCATGGAGATGGGTTGGTGGGAGGTGGGAGGCAGGCGGGGGAGGCGAGTCGGGTGTAGCTGGGGGGAGGAGGCTACGGGCTCGAGGATGCAGCCATGTAGAGGCGAGTTGAAGGAAGGCGGGCTGAGGTGAGGTAGAGGCAGCCAAGGAGGTAGGAGGTGGCTGGGGGCTCGGGGAGGTGGGTCGAGGGAAGGTTGGAGGAGGTCGAAAAGGTAGGAGGCAGTGGGGCTCGAAAAGATGGCCATAGAGAGGAGAGCTAGGAGAAGATGGGCTAGAGGGAGGTGGGAGGGGGCTCAAGGAGGCAGCTGGGGGAGGCATGTTGAGTGTAGCTGGGGGGAGGCTGGGGTGTAGGCGGGTTGGGTGTAGTCACGGGGATGATGCTAGGGGCTCGAGGAGGCAGCCAAGAAGAGGCAAGCCGAAGGGAGGCAAATCTGGTTTTTGGGAAGGAGGAAGGAGGGAGAAGGTCGGGAGCTCATGGACAGAGGCTCGAGGAGGCAGGAGGTGGTTGGGTGTAGCCATTGGGAGGTGGCCGAGGCCTTGAGGAAACGAGAGGCGACTGGGGGCTTAAGGAGATGGGCCGGGTGTAATGAGAGGGAGGTAGCTAGGGGGAGGCCACCAGTCGAGGAAGAGAGGAAGTGGCAGGGGACTGAAAGGTGGGGGAGAGGGAGGTGGTGGGGGGAGATAATAATGTTGGTGGTGGGTGGAAAAATGAGAGGGTGGTGGTTGGTGGGGTGAGGAAAAATGAGGGCGTATGGTGAGATGGGAGAAAACAAGGATGGAAAGGTTATTAGCAACGACAAATTACCATCGCTAATAATTTTCTTCTATCACTAATACTTAAAAAATTATTAGCGATGGCAAAAATACCATCTGTAATAAAATTATCATTACTAATAATTATATTTTTAAAATAATATTTTTTTAAAGTTATTAACAACGATAATATCTCCATCGCTAAAACCATCATTAATAATTATAATTTTTTAAATTATATTTTAATATTAAAATTCTTTTTTCTTCTAGGTCATTTTTTAGGTGGTTAAAAATTAATATTTTATTTTATTAAATTTTTAAACTTAATTAATTTATAGATCAAGTCCTAATTAATTTAAATTAGATTTAATTTAATTAGGCTTGACTTAATTTGAGACTTATTAGATTTTAATATTTCAAGTAAGACTTGGATTCAAAGTCTAATTGAATTAGGTTTGATAGGATTTTGAATTGGATTTGAATCAGTTCAAATTAGATTTAAATTGAATCTAATTAAAAATTATTTTATCTAGTTGATTTAAATTAAATTAAATTTAATTATGCTTGACTTAATTTGAGGATAATTTGATTTTATAATCTAATTAGAACTTGAATTCAAAGTTTAATTGAATTAGGTTTGACAGGATTTTAAATTAGATTCGAATCGAGTTCAAATTAGATTCAAACTAAATTTAAATTAAAAATTATTTTTTAAATTAATTTAAATTAGATTTAATTTAATTAATATTGATTTAGTTTGAGACTAATTAGATTTTATAATTCATGTAGGACTTGAATTCAAAGCCTAATTGAATTATGTTTGATAGGATTTTGAATTGTATTCGAATCAGGTTCGAATTAGATTCAAATGAAATCATAGATTAAGTCCTATTTGATTTAAATTAGATTTAATTTAAGTAGACTTGACTTAATTTAAGGCTAATTAGATTTTATAATTCAAGTAGGACTTAGATTCAATGTTTAATTGAATCAGGTTTGATAGAATTTCAAATTAGATTTGAATCAAATTTAAATTAGATTTGAAATGAATCTAAATTAAAAATTATTTTTTTAATTAATTTATATAAAATTAAATTTAATTAGGTTTGGCTTAATTTGAAGTTAATTGGATTTTACTATCCAAGTAGAACTTGAATTCAAAGTCTAATTGAATTAGGATTAATAGAATTTCGAATTAGATTTGAATCGAATTCGAAATGTATTTGAATTGAATCCAAATTATAAACTAATTTCTTATAATTGATGTAAGTTAGATTTAATTTAATTAATCTTGACATAATTTGATGCTAATTAGATTTTATAATTCAACTAGGACTTGGATTTAATGTCTAATTAAATTAGGTTTGACAAGATTTTGAATAGGATTATTAATAATGGTAGAGGCTTATCGCTGCTAATTCCATCGCTAATAATATTTTTAAATAAACTTATTTTTTAATTTATTATTGAGATTTTTTTAAAAAAATTATTAGCGATGGCTTGATTTTCATCTCTAATAAACAAAATCTATCATCGCTAATTATTATTTTATTTTTAAATATTATAAAAAATTTTGAAAAATTTAAATAATATTAGCGATGGCTTATGACGTTGCTGATAACTATAGAGCCATCGCTAATAGTTTATTATTTATGATAGCTTTTTATTCATCATTAATAAACCAAATCCACCATCGCTAATAGTTTTTTAATATTTAAATATTAAAAAAATATACTGTTAGATATGGTATTTATCATCACTAATAGTAAAATTTTTATCACTAATATGGCATTTGCTATCGTTAATAATGAAATTTTTGTCACTAATATTATTAGTGATGGTATTTTTTTCGTCGGTGTTGTGGTGATAATAAGATATTATTAGCAATGAAATATTTTTCATCGCTAATACCATCACTAATGTTCAAAATTCTTATAGTGATCCAATCTCAATTTAAGTAAAAAGATAGAAACATATGAAATTTATATTTTTTCTTTAGCCAACCAAGTATTTTTTCTGAGCCAACCAAGATAAGGTCATAGCCCACTCACATAAATGGATAGCCGATCCAATCTTAGACTCAAGTTAAAGACAAAATAATTAAGATTATAGATATTCTCCTAAGCTGATAATGAAAACAAGATAGCTGACTAAGATAAGAATTTTGTCGACTCAAAGAATGGGTTAGTCAACTTAGTCTTAGAGGCAGAAGAAGATGGAGAGTAGTAAAAGTTCACAAATTCTCTAAGTAGACCTAGAAAATAAGTTAGTTGATCAAGTCATGAAGTTAGCGATTAAGAAGATATTTGAGCTGACCTAGTCTCAAGCAGATAGAATAGACAGAAAGTAGAAAAATAAGCATATGTTCCTAAGCCGACTTAGAGTTTCACTTAACCAACTCAGCACTTCAAGTTAGCTGATTAGGATTTTGGATGAGTCAACTCAGAGAATTCTAACAATATAATAGCTAGTTTTTTCAAAACATTTCAAATGGCCATATTTTTTGTCAAATGGCTATTTTGAGTTTCCAGTGACTAGTGCATTAATTCTAGCCATTTTTTAGCCATAAATATGGAGAATTAAAATTGGGAACAAAAGCTATTGAATTTATTGAAGAAAATATTCAAGATATTAAGACAAACAAAAATAGAGAGAGGAAGGACATTCCAAGAGCTTTCAATTCTCATCTTTCCATATTTACCCTCCTCAAAAGAAAGGAAGTGTGCACTTGATTGAGCTAGGAACCATGGAGAAAAAGTATTCAATTCTCCATCAATCCTCTCTTAGCATTCAAGGAAGACGTCAAAGTATTCCAAGAGCCAACCACTCCAACTTCTTCAAGAGTTTAAAGATTTTATTTTTTGTGCTTTAAATTTTTATATATCTTTCTTTATCTATTATGATAAGTTTCTTTAAGAAAAAACTTAGGTTCTTGAGGATTAGTCCAAGCCCAAAATTAGATGTTGTAAGATTTTGGTTGGTAAGCCAGTAAAAATCAACTGGATTGATTGTGAGTCTAAAAAAATAATTAGTTGTAAGATTTTGATTGGTAAATCAAGAAAAACTAATTAAATTGGATTGCAAACTCATAAAAATAATCAAACTGTAACCTTATAGGATTATAGTTGGAATTTTCAAGTTGGTTGACATTAGGAGTGAACATAGGTGCTGAGTTGAGCATCAAACCACTATAAATCTCTTATCTTTGTGATTGTATGATTATCTTTCCTTTTATTCTTTTGCTACTCTTTTATTTTCTACTAACCACTATACAAATAGTTTTAAAATTATTATTGAGCATAAGCACTTCTCAAATGTTTTAAGAAACCCAATTTATCCCCTCCTCTTGGATTGCCACCTTTGGAAAATAGGAGGCAAGGCCATGAACAAGAAGCAAGCTTAGGAGTCATCTAGTGGAGGTCTGAAAGAAGACAAGTCCTCCCACCAACAAAAGAACTCAAGGCCAAAGAGTCCGCCTTGTCGGTTCAATAACTACACTCCTTTATCTACTTCTTGATCCCATATATTAATGGAGATTGAGGGCCAAGGATACCTTCATTGGCCATAGTCAATGAAGGCTCCATTGACAAGGAGAGATAGAAGGAAGTACTTTCACTTTCATTGAGATCACGATCATGACACCGACGATTGCCTTTAGTTGAAGGAGGAGACCGAAGTCTTGACCTAGAGAGGCTACCTTAGCAAATATATTTGGGAGTAAGAGAACTAAGCAGTTGAGGAGCCACCTTAGACCAGACTAAGGAGGAGAATAACAACAACTGACCTACAGCTAGTATAATTAATATGATCTCTAGAGTTGCTAGTGGTAGCGAGGTAGGAGGCCGAGCTATAGATCAATAATCAAAAAGATAGTGCATGAGAGATGTTATTTCTTTTTAATTTATAATGGTAGCATACTCCTTAACAATGCTGTCATCATATCAATGATGGTAGCATACTATAATGTAAAACAAATTTTAGTTTATAATGGAAGCTTGATCGATGTTTTGTTTTATGATGCATTCCAAAGAATAAAGTTGCCCACTAAATGGCTAAAGAAAGTCAACACCATCTGGTTGTATTTTTTAGGGATTCGATCATAGTCGAAGTTGAGGTCATCTTACTAGTGATTACAGGATAAGTGCCTTGGCAAGCAATCATCCAACTCACAATTCTTGTAGTTTGAGTGCCTTTGGCCTACAATGTGACATTATGGCAACCTAGCTTGAATGTACTTTGAGCAGTGGTGTCTACATACCACCTACTAATGAGGTTCTCGATGCAACATAGGGGTGAAGAAGTCTAAAGAGACCAATTGTTGGTCCTATAATGTTTCTTGGCAATGGTGAAGGGGAAGAAACCAATAGAGACTTTATCGATTGAAGGGCCAGACCACTGTAGAGTACCTAAGCTAGTATCATGTGAACTAGCTGAGTAGCTAATCTTAATGCCTCTTAAGGAGGATGATTCAAGCATAACCATCTAGATCAGGTTGTTGTTGATATCTGACCTTTGAGATCACTTGGTGGATTTCTTGTATGCCAACTTAGATATCTTCATCTGGTTGGCATCAGATATGCCGGTTATATCCTTTGATATCATTGTTCATAAGTTGAATATTGATTCGAAGCATCGTTTGGTTTGGCAAAAGATGAGGAGCTTTGCTCTAGAGTGACAACTGGTGATTGATAAGGGGGTGGACAAATTCCTGATAGTGGATTTCATCCAAGAAACCCACTATTTGAAGTGGCTTGCCAATATTTTTATGGTCAAAAAAGATAATGACAAATAGAGAATCTGTATCGACTGCATTAATTTTAATAAGGCTTGCCAAAAGATAACTTTTAACTCTTGAGAATTAACAAACTTGTAGATTGATAATTACCATAAATTCACTAATAAAAATATTAATTTATGAATTAATTTTTAAAAATTAATATTTTTATTTATCTTTTATAAAAAATATTTACCAATAAAAAGAGTTCATTTTTCTGGTTAAAATGAAATAAATTTGGAGCGAATCAGATATAAATTGCCTTTGATATGAAGATTTAAAGAAAAATAAAATAAAATTAAATTAAAAAAAATTGGTTCAGTCGGTCGGTTCACCTAAAACCCGCCTGATTTAGTTGAGCGTGGCCCAGAATCCGGTCGAGCACATCAGGCCAGCCCGCCAGCCCACAAGCCCATGTGCGCCCAAGAGCCAATCCAGCCCAACACCTGACCCAAGTGATGTCAGCATGATGTCACAAATCATGCAGCTCACTATGGACCAGGATGCAAGGGTATTTTGGTCATTTTGTAGATAAAATGCTTGCTGATTGGCCTAGGTTTTTGGCAAGCTTGGTCCATAGTGGTCTATCTATACAGTATTGCACCATCAGATGGTCCAGGTCACTCTCGATCAAGATCGGATGGGTGGCATCATTTCCTATTTTGATTCGAAATCCACCAGCATCATCTGTTGCACCATTCGACAGTTCACAGTGCTCCTAGCTAAGATCCAGTGGCCAAATCTCTCCCAAAATGTAATCCGATAGTCGACTAAAGCCCTTGATTTGATCTAAACTTTCTAAGCACCATCTAACAATTAGAGTTCCTCCATCAAGCTTGATCGGATGGCCAGAAGCCATTCCAACTAAATTTGGGCTAATAAAAAGGTTTTTTTGGCTTTTTTTTTTGAGCCTTTGGATTCTTATCCAATGGCCAGAAGACCAAAACTCATAGAAAACTCTATTTAACATGACCTAAGCAGTGTTTTAAATCAATCTACACCCATATTCCTCCACGTATGCCGATCATAGTCCCATATCAACTGACAGCAAAGGATCCTCCCCTCCAACAACTATTTAAAGGATCTCAGACCTTTAGAATTTAGTATCTCCGATCAAGGAGAAGCTATGGTATAGGATAGAGGACGAGCTTGGATTGAAGGTTGCTTGAAGGCAGATGGTGCTGAGAGGAAGAGTTTATCTTTTATGCCATCTCTACACCAATGCCGATCCAACATTAAGATCAATTAAATTCTAGTTTTTATTTATTTTTCTTGTTCTCTTTAATTTCTTTGTATTTAAATTCTAAACTTTAATTTAGTGCAAAATTTATTTTCATGTTTTTTTAAATTCATGCACTTTATTTTTAATTATTTTTTTTTTTATTGTAAGTATATGTTGAGATCTAGGTAGTAGATCTTAGTACCAAAAATTTATTTTCATGCTATTTAAAATTTTATTATTTATTTTTATTATAATTTTAATTTTAATTTTTTACTTTAATTTTATTTTTAAATTTTTTTATCAAAGTCAAAGATTTTAAATTAAAACACTACCTTCTTTATGGATTCAACCTAATTCATTACTTTTTATATATTTTTAATTATTTTAAGAAGTTGGAATTAAACTAATATATATAGTATTTTAATGACAACATCATGATCTATCAAGTTTTTAGCATCGTTGGTAGGAAAGGCATGAACATCAATTATTTTTGATTTTTTTGATTTTTTATAAATAAATTAAAAATAATTCTAGTAAATGCACCAAGTTTTTGGTGCTGTTGTCGGGGAGGCATGAGCATAAAAATTATTGATTTTTTTGATTTTTTTTATAAATAAATTATAAAAAATTTTAATTTTTTTGATTTTTTTGGTAAATATTGCTTACTAATTTTCTTATTTATTTTGCAAAAAAAGAAGAATAAGAACAAAAAACTAGTACAAGGAAGAAAGCTTCCAATCATGTTTGGTGAGATTAATCCTAATCCTAAACCTCTTTTATTATTATTTATTTTATTTTTAAATTAATTAAAAAATATTTACTTAAACATAATTAAAAACTTTATGATAAGGGTAGAAATCCTAATTACTTAGAACATCCATCATATTAGATTTTTTTAATTTATTTTTTTGTGATCGCTGGAGAAAAGGTAAGCATCTCTCAAATCTAATTAATTTCATGCATCTAATTTAGTTTTATAGAATCTCTTATTTGAAAGTGATTGTGCATATTCATGTAAAATCAAATTAAGGGCATAACCCATTAATCAAGATAAGGTGGGGATTGATCATCTTTTCTTAGCCCACAAACAACCAACCAGCATCCCTCATTGACCTAAGCCTTTAACTTAAAATCAATTAGACATCAGCCCATGGAATTCGAGCTCATTAGGATAAAAAATCCTAAAAGTTGGATCGAATTAGAGTTAGTCAATTTGATTGGTATTTAAGGCAAGTGATTCAGGAACCACATCTTAAAGGAAGGTGGTTACTTAATTGGTTCTATTAGCTTACCTATCCAAGATAATTGATATCTAAGAAAAGCAACTAGGGGACTTCCACCAACCTTACACTTATCTGATCAGTTGAGTGGTAGATCTTATATATGAAGGGCTTGAAGATGATCTTAGTAGTTAGGAGTTATCTAGAGCTAAGACAACCTTTAGTCAGGATTGATTACTTAACTTGATTGCTAACTAAAACATCAAACCTAATCAAAACTAATTCTTCTCTCTCTTCTTAGCTCTAGAACTTCTTAGGATCTCTTTTTTAGAACTCTTTTCTTTTTTTCTTCTCTTCTCTTCCAAAAATTAAATTAAATTAATATAAAAATAATAAAATAATTATAAAAAATAAATAATAATAATAAAATAATAAAAAAATAAAAAAATCTATTTTTTTTTGAACCACATGTTAGGGTTGCACTAGTATATGTATGATAGAAGATTGCTTTTCCTAACCTAATTGAACCCAATCATGAAATTGAATGGCTGATCCATATTAAACTAGATAATCAAATGGCTAAAAATGTTGGAGAACCACCTAAGCAGATAAAAAAATATTTTATTTCTTCTACCTATAATCCATTGACTTGTATCCACTTACCTGATATCCCTGCAAGCTATTATGAGATCAAGTCGAACATAATTCAGATGCTTTCATCTTTCTATGAGAATACCAATGAAGATCCTTATAAGCATTTAAATGAGCTTTTAGTTTAACTGATGATGCCCTTAGACTAATCTTATTCTCTCTTTTTTTAAAGGACAAAGCCAAGTATTGGCTTAGCACAATAGGAAGACTAATCCAAACTTAGGCTGAATTGTAACATAAATTTCTTAAGAAATTTTATCCCATAGGTTGAACAATCACTATGAGACGAGCCATCACTGGATTTTCTCAACTTCTGGGATAACAAATTCATGAATCATGAGAGAGACATAAGAAATTTCTTAGAAAATGCCTACACCATGGTTTAAGTGGCAAATCATTCAAGCTTTTTATGAGAGTTTAGGAGACTAATATAGATAGATAGTAAATGCATCCTGCGAAGGTACATTCATGAGTAAAAGTAAGGATGAAGCCTATACTTTATTTGAAATTATGTGTGAAAACTCAATCAACTATACTTCATTATCTTTCTATGAAAGATTAATTCCTCACCAAAAATGGGTAGGGATTTATGAGATCAAATATCTAGACTCTAATTCTAAGGCTAACTTGAACCTGATAAATAAAGTGGATCTTCTTGCCTAGAAATTAGATCAATTCATAATTCTAGATCAACAATCTTCTACACAATGTACATCACCCTCTAATTATTAGGAGATTTATTCTATTTATGCTAACCCTATCCATCATGTGAGTGAATGTCCCACGACTGTAAAATTTTCATCTTTCATCCAAGAACAAGTCCAAACTATGCAAAGCTACTCCAAGCTGATTAATGATACATTTTCAAACTCATATAACCTAGGTTGGAGGAACCATCCCAATTCTTCTTGGATATCGCAATAGACTTAGGCTTAGATCTAAATTTCACCTATCCAAAATTATCAAAATAGGCTTTGATTCTAAAACTATGCCTATAATAATGGTCAGCCTAGTTAGTCTACCTAGTCATCATATTATAATCAGCCATCACACCCACCTCTTCAACAGACCAATCTAGTTGATGATAGACTTAACCAACTTCAACAACTAATTTTAACTCAACAACAATCTATCACTAGGATAGAAGTCCAAATAGGATAATTAGCAGAGCCTACCATGAGGAGAGAACTAGGTCAATTACCAAGCCAACCAATAGCAAATTTCAGAAATAATCCACCTAATGTCCACCTACCATCTGGACCTAGTTATCAATCTAATGTCCTACCTAAGAATCTTTAATTTGAGAAGATCAAAGTAATTTCTGAACTTATAAATGATAGAATTCTTAAAGACTCATACTAAGATGAGGTGATAGAGGCTAGTATTGATGTTAGTCAAAATAAAAATTTATTAGCAGAGGTTAGTACTTGTTGCTCCAAGAATTGATTTTGATGATTATAAAATTTTGAGAAGATTACTAATGATTTTGACTTGGAAAAAGATCAATTATGTTTTAGGTTCAATAAGAAATTTGAAGTTTACTAAAGAAAGATGATGAGGGACAAAATCATAAATTTCATAAAGTTGAAGAAAATATATTTTGAAAGTCTCAACAATAAGTCTAGAAGATTTTTGATCTATTAGAGATAGTTTTATAAATTTTGGATGCATAATTTGGAAGAAATCAGGAAGAAAGATGATGAGAGACAAAATCATAAATTTAACAAAGTTGGAGAAAATTTATTTCAAAAGATTTAAGAGCAAGAACAGAAGATTTATGATCTATTAGAGATAATTTCATATTTTTTAAGTATATATATTGAGAAAAAATCAATTTTGAAGAAAAAGATCGACCCCTAGATCTTATCTTGCTGAAATGGGCTGATTGGCACACTGTTCCTATGCCAAGGATCGATCCCAAGATCAATCTCTCTTATTTCAAAGGTCAAAAATATAAAAACTAGATATTTCTTGACTTTTCTCATAGAGGTCGACCCCAGGGTCGATCCCTATGCAGGGAACGACCCCAGGATCGACCTCTATGATGGAAAATCTCTACAATGGCTATTTTTTGTCCATTTTGATCATATTTAATATGCAGTTAAAGCCCTTCAATAGCTCTACTCCTATCCAGATTTTTCTCTAACTCTTATTGAAGATATATAGGCTCAAAAAGAAGAAAAAAAGAAGAGATTCAAGCATTCATTTCAGTCCCAAGCAAAAAGCCCTCTCCAAGCAAAGAAGCTTTTATTTCAAGCTCACCAATCCCTCAAATGCTCATTCAAGTCTTCAACAACTTTGAAAAAAATTAGAAAAGCATCTTTCTTTATTGTGTAAAGAGTTTTTAATATTTTATTTGCTCATTAAAGGGGCTAACTTTGTATTTCATTGTTGTTAACACTCATACTCTATTTTATTATTTTGATTTATATTTTGAGGATTTTAAAACTTGAGAAGGTTGATTTGAATCTTGAATTGAATTATATTGGATTGGCTTGTATCCCAAAAATAAATATTCTAGTTTGAAATAGTTAGGATCAGAGATACCAATGTTGTATTCTTATTGAATACGTTTAGTAGATTTGAATTTTCAAGTAGGAGCTTGGAGAGTGGATGTAGGTGCAAGGATTGGCACTAAACCACTCTAAACCTTGTTTGTTTGTGGTATGCTTACTTATTCTCTATCTTCATTTCTTTATTTCCTTGCATTCTTGCATCTCATTTCTACACTTTGCTTAAATCAATCACTTTATATAACTTGCTAATCATTACATAATCTTTGTGGTTTTAAATTAGTTTTAAAATTTAAAAACCCAATTCACCCCCCCTTGGATTGCATACCTGCACAACAAGTGGTATCAGAGCAGGTGCTCTATTATTAGTTATTGACCTAACCATCAAGAGCCAAAGATCTTAGCAACCCAAAATGGAATATTTTTTTAGTGATGGATATTTTATAAATAGATCCCAATTATTTGATGGCTTAAATTATAATTATTAAAAATATTGGATAAAAATATTCATTCAAGCACATGACTATAATTTATAGAAAATTATAATCAATGACCTACACACACTTAATGCATCGATTCATGATAAAGAAATGATTCAAATGAATGCTAAAGCAATGAATTTACTTTATTGCTCATTAGACATAAATATTTTTTTTGCAATTTCTTTATATAATTCAGCAAATCAAATATGGAAGAAATTAGAAACTACTTTTGAGAAAGTAAATCAAAGAAAAATATCAAGCTTTCAAGAAGAAAAGAAAACTTATCCCAACTCATGCCTCATGGTGCATGAGGATGAAAAGAAGAAGAAAAGAAAGAAATAAAAGAAAAAGAAAATATTGATTAAGGGAGAGCAAAACAAAGAAGGGAAGAATGAGAAAGAGAAGGAATGTATAGCAAGTTGTTGCCTTGTGGCTCAAAATGATGAGGTATATCATGAACATTCCTCTAAATTTACTTTTAATGAATTATATGAAGCCTTCAATGAGTTAATGGATGAACATAAGAAGGTAAGGCTACAAAACAAAGAGCTTAGAAAATCCAACTTATCTTTGACTGAAGAGAAAAATAAAATTTTGAATGAAAAAAAAGATCTATTGAAAAATATAGCCAAAGGAAAAAAAAATTTCTTGAAACAAATAGAAGGTTTAACTAAGAAAAAGGAGAATATAGTTAAATCTAAAAATTTCTTAGCTAAAAAAGAAAAAAATTTAAAATCTGAAAAATCTATGATTGAAGAAAATCTTAAGTTGAAAGAAGAACTTAATAAATTAAGATCTTCTGCTAAAACAAGAGTAAATATGAAAAATCTCTTTTAGAAGAAAATATTAAACTAAAGAAAGAAATTGAAAGCTTGAAGTTCATGATTGAAAAGTTTATAATTGGATCTCAAAAGCTTCAAGCTATATTAAACAATCAAAGGACTATTTTTGATAAAGATGAAGTTGGCTATAATTTATTAAGAAAATAAAAATTTATCAAAAATATGTCAATAAAAGTTTTATTTGAAAATCTTTTAATCAAGTATTTTAAATATAATAAAGTTGGCTACAAAATTTTTGAATGTAATATTAAAAGAAATGGCCAAACTTTTATTAAATAAATTTGGGTTCCAAAAGGAATCTTGAATACTAACTTCTATAGATCCAAGATGACTTGGGTACCAAAAATCATTAAGTAATTTTGTAGGTGCACCAAGAATCCAAATGAAATAAAAGGAAGAAGATTTTTATGGATGCCTTGGAAATGAAAAGGGATGTGTATTGATATATGGTATAATCTAAATCTTTTCTCACATCATACCATCAATAATTGTTAAAGTTATTTTGATTAAATCTTTTGACTTTAATATGATTTCATATTATGACTATTTGCTTGAAAATCTTTTCATATATTAGTAAGATTAGTATGATTGATTGATTTTGATGATTTAAATTCTTTGATTTTAAGAGATCAATATGCTCTCCTCTAAGTATCATGTTATGATATGAATTAAAATTATCTTAAAATTCAATATGATATAATAGCTTCCCCATATCATTTTTGTAATTGGTAAACTTAAATTAAAAGATGCTTAATTGGATATGAATATTTTTGAGTTGCTGAACATACAAGTAAAACTATGTTTGACATTCTTCCATAAAATGCTAAATTATTAAAATTTTAATAAAAGATTTTGTATGAAATAAAGTAGTTGAAGATAAGATATTCAATCATAAAAATTAAGTGCTTGATGTGTTGAATTACATTGCATATTAGCTTATCCCTAAGGATGTGAAATTTCATAGTTCAACCAAAACTCATAGAGCCTATATTTAGATTTTCTTTTACATGAGTCCCTTGACTTGATAATCTTGCCCCCATGATTGATTATTTCTTGATCTCCCAATTTGACTTGAATATCTTTCTTGATCATCGATTTGATTGCCTATTGATTCTTATTCAACTTAATTAAATTTTCTTAAATCAAAAACTGCTTGAACTATTTTTTGCTTTGAGGAGCCAACTCCTAGTTTTATTGGAGTCGACCTCTTTTTAGGAGCCGACTCTTAATTTAGCAAGAGTTGATCTTTTTTTGAGATTAGTTCTCCTATTTGAAAATATTCTAAGGCTCTATCATTCCATTATCAATTTTTTTAAGCCATAATTCTTTTCAAACCCCTCTCCTACTAAAATCGAACATTTCCTCTCCATTTCTATTCTAATCTTTTAGTCCTTGTTCTCCAATGGCACCTCGAAAGCATTTTGCCTAAAGGAAGAGAAAATCTAGTTTCCAAAGTGAAAGGTATGCAGATTGAGATAAATGTTGATAGCATTGGATGCACGCTACACATTTAAGATTTATATTTGATCGAGATGATGATTGAGGGTATTGAGGATATCAGCTCTCATGCTATAGCAGATGATGATGAAAATCTTACAGCAAAGCCTATAGCAGTACATATCAAGACAAGGAGCCAGCAAAGCAGCATGAACAAATAGAAACAACTTCACTTTCATAGATCAGCCATCCAGATACTAGCTCATGATTACTTGATAGACTAGATGATGATGCATTTGTTGAGAAACTCTCCATCAAGATCGTAGCATCAGTTTATACAAAGCTTTAGAGGTACATATCAGAGGCACACCAGATGAGATGAGATCAGATGAAGGTATTATCATTGATCAGAGATGAGTTAGGGAGATTGATTCGGGCACTTACTGCAGCGAGGAAGGATGTTCACTACCGGGCTCAGTCATTTGGAGATATTAGACTACAATCTCCTTCTACCTAGCCTAGACCTACATCTTAGAATTATCCTGATATATACTTGCTTAAGATGCTAGAATTTTTTTCCATGGCTTTAGTGATCTTTCCAATCTATTTTTGGCATCTATATAGGATATAGCTCTCATACATTTTTTATACTTTTATAATTTTATCTTTGTAATCATCATTGGCTAATCAATAAAAATTTCATCTTTTATGAAAATTCAATGTGTTTGATATTACTTGTTTGACTCAATATGCGCTTTGCTTGCAAAACAAAGGGAAAAAAATGATTACTTATTTAAATTAATTAAATATACCTAATTTGAAAGCAATAGGAAGAGAATTAAGAAAAGTTAATTTTTTGACGTAGGGGGAGAGTTAAGAAAATCAAGATTTCTAGCATTTGTTATGAAAAATAGAAAAAAAATGATTTTAAATTGAATAAGAGAAAATATTATTAAAATATTAAAAGTAAAATTATTTTGATCTATTGATGCACTCTTGTTGTTCTAGTTATTTGATTTACTTTAGAAAAATCATTTCTATTTTACCTTTTATTCAATCATACTTTGCAAGGTTTGATCCTATCATGATTTTTTTAATAATTAATTGGTATCAAGCTAAATCTTGAAAAATATTTTACTCCAAAAGAAAATCCTAGACAAATAATTTTTGAATCTCATAAAAAATCATTAATAGACGTTTATTTGTTTCTTGACTTATTGGTTCACTTATACTTGAGCTTTCATATGATCTTGTTTATTCATATTTTGCATTGGTATCAAAGAATTCATCCTTAAGTGAAGTTTTATAATTGGTATCAAACGGATTTTTTTTTACCTAGCACTCCATTGCCTTTTTTTTGATAAAATGAAAAAAATATTTTATCTCGAATCTGATTTTGCATAGCTTATTATAATATCTTCTAAGATAAATTCAAAGAATTTTATATCTTTTTTGAACTAAATTGAGTGATATTTCTTAAGAAAAGAAAGATCTAAATTTAAATAGTAAATTTTTCTATGATTTGTTTGCATAGTCTATTGGTATCAATTCAAAATGACTTATCAAAATAATTTAATTTTAACTTAATGGATTCATCCTTTTTTATCAAAAAAATTAAAATAATTGATATCAGATTTTATCACTTTGTACTCCATCTTTTGATAAAAAAAAGAAAAGAGAGAAAAGAATGCTTTGTCTCAAATCTAAGTTTGCACAGCCATATTTTAATATGATAATGTTTGAGATAAATTATAAATGTTTGATACCTTTTCTAAACTCAATGTATAATATTTCTTGAGAAAAGAAAGAAATATTTTCTTAAAATATATATATAATATTAAAATTATACTTTCTAAATAAGGAATAAATATTTTTTAAACTAAATCTTATTTTATTTTTGGTTGAGTTATGTCGAAAGAAATAATTTTTTAAACTTAAAAAAAAATCACTTATACTGCTTGATTTGTTCATTTTTAATTTAACCATTTATATATATTGACTCCAAGAACTGATTTTGATGAGTAACAAAATATTTGAGTATATATTTGAACTAATGAAGTTGTTAAGATCATGTTTCAGGATGTATTTTAAAGTACCAAATAAAACTTCCATATAAATGTAATTGAAAATTAATAGAGAAGATTTGGAGGCTTTTGAAGCATAAATCACACATGAAACAAGGTTTGTAAAGGATATCCCTAAACTAGAATTGAAGAAAAAAATCCTTGGAGAAACTAAAATTTTTTAACTTAAGAAGTCCATGAGTCAACTCATGGTTTGACTCGTTGTTCAGCTTGAGTTGATACGCAGACTGATATGCAGAAGTTTCAAAAGAAATAGTCTCGAGTGGAGGCTCAAGTCGACTCGAGGTTCTCGAGTTGAAGTCTTAGTGAAAATTTAGAGAATGATGATTTTGGGGCAAGATCTCGAATAGAGGCTCAAGTCGATTCAAGATTCTCGAGTCGAAGTCTCAGGAGAAATATAGAAGATGATAATTTTGAAGCAAAGTTTGGCATCGTCTCGAGCAAAGGCTCGAGTCGACTCAAGGTCCAAGAGTTGAAGTCTTAGTAAAATACAGAAAGACTGATTTTCATATAGAAACTCTCGAGCTGAGGAACAAGCAGAGCAAATGGCCTTGAGTTGATGCTCGGGTCAACTCGAGCTCCAATAGCTGGTTTCTACAGACTGTCCAGAACTATGCAGATTGGGTTCAAACGATTATTTTTGTTTCTCCAATGATCAAATAGAGTTCTCTAGCCTCCTAAACATGAAAAATCACCTACAACACACTTAGAGGAAGTGACATGATTATAAAAAAATCATTGAAAGGAATCAAAAAGTTAAGAGAAAGAGTCAAAAGAGCCTTGAAAAGAGAGTATTCCACTCCCAACTCCAAGAAACATCAAATCAAGTGATTCCATTCTACAAGAAGACAAGCTTAAATAGTTCAAAATCCTCTCTCCAAGAAGACTCCAAAAAGCTTCATTGACTTATTTGCTCATCAAAGGAGCCTTTTATTCATTTTTATTGTTCAACTTTTCTCTTTCTTGTAACTTAGCTTCAATAGGATTTTGAAGCTAAGGGAAAGGCTTATCTAAGCCTGAAAATTAGATTGTAAGCCAAGGATTGGCTTAGGATTTGGTTGTGGTTGGTGAGCCGATGTAAAAACTAACTAGATTTTGGATAGTGAGTCTTGGAAAACTATCCAACTATAATCTTAGAGAGATTATAGTGAAATTTTCAAGTGGACCTTGGGGAGTGGACGTAGGTGTAAGGGGCACTGAATCACTATAAATTTTTTAGTATTTATGATTATCTTATTTACTTCATTTCATTGCATTTACATTTCTGCATTTCGGCATACTTAGAACTAAAGCATACACCATCATATTTCTTTTTTTTTTTGAAAACAACACCTAACTTATTTTAAGTTTAGAAAAATGCAATTCACCCCCCCTCCTTTTGGGTTGTCTTGTTGGGCAACAACTAATATCAGAGCTTGGTATTCACTTCATTTAATTTAACAATCAAGAGTTAAGATCAAATGGCAACCCATATGAGTGTATCTCTTGCTGAAGGGCAATCGACCAACCATCCACCCTTGTTCAATAGAATAAATTATACTTATTAAAAAGCACGCATGTGCATTTACATTCAAGCACTTGATTATCAACTTTAGAGAGTAATAATCAAAGGTCCACACACTTTCACAATCAGAATAGAGAGTAATGATGTTCCCAAACTAGAAGAGGATTGGGATGAGCATGATATGAAAATAATAGAATTAAATATTAAGGCCATAAATGTCCTACATTGTGCATTAGACCGTAATGAATTCAATAGAATTTTTACTTATGTTTTGGCTAAGAAGATTTGGGATAGGCTAGAGGTTACCCATAAGGGTACCAATTAAGTAAAGAAGTCTAAAATAATATACTTGTCCATCGATATGAATTATTTAAGATGGAGTCAAATGAGTCTATTTTTGAAATATTTACTAGATTTATCGATATTATCAATGGTTTGAAAAGCTTAGATAAATCTTACACTAACAGTGAGCTTGTTCGTAAAATTCTTAGGTGACTTCTGAAAGCTTGGAAAGCAAAACCACCACCATCCAAAAAGCTAAAGACCTCAACAAGATACCATTGGAAGAGCTTCTTGAGTCCTTAATGACTCATGAATTGAATATGAGACAAAACATGAAGAAGGAAACTAAGAAGAAAAAGACCATAGCTCTCAAGATAACTACTTCCAAGGATGATGAGAGTGAAAAATCTGATGAAGAGGAGGAAGAAGAAGACTTGGCCATGATTGTAAGAAAGTTTATGAGGTTTATGAGAAAGAAGAAGCAAGGATTCAGGAAGAAGACCTTCATAGGTGATCCAAGTAAGAAAAAAGAGATAGGAAAAGAGGAGCTACCAATTTGCTTCGAGTGTAAGAAATCCAACCACTTTAGGATGGACTACCTCCTTCTCAAGAAATCATCCAAAAAGCTCAAGAAGAAGGTGATGATGGCCACTTGGAGTGATAGTGAGGATTCTAGCTCCGAGGAAGAATCACAAGAAAAAGCCAACCTTTGTCTGATAGCACATCATGAGGAGGTAAATGCTGAAAATTCCTTAGATTTCACTTTTAATGAGTTATAAGAGACTTTTTCTGAACTTATAGATGAATATAGGAAAGTAATTTTGAAAAATAAAGATTTGAGAAAGTTAAATTCAGAACTTACTCATGAAAAAAAATATTTTCTAAAAAATTGAATTTGCTTACTAATAAAAATCAGAAATTGAATGATGAACTAGCAAAAATCAAATCATTCATAGAAAGATTTATCTATAGTTTCAAAAAATTAAATATGCTATTAAATAAGCAAAGAGCAATTTTTAACAAAGTCAGATTAGGATTTAAATCTCATAAGAAATAAAATCTATTCAAAAATCTATTTGTTAAAGCTTCATCAAACTCTACTTCAAATATCTCATGTTTTTGTTGTGGCAAAATTGGGTATAAGTCTTATGCATGTGATTTCAGAAAATTAAATAAGCAAATAGTTAAAATAGTTTGAATTCCAAAAGAAATCATGAACACTAACCCCAAAGGACCCAAGATGACTTGGATACCTAAAAACTCAACTTGATTTTCTTGTGTAGGAGTGTCTTGCAACCTAGGACAAGAAAAAGCTTTGGTATCTTGATAGTGGCTGTTCAAGGCACATGATAGGTGACAAATTTTAATTTATCACTTTTAAGCCTAAAGAAGAAGGAGTAGTTACATTTGGTGATAATGAAAAGGGATATATCATTGGCATCGGTAACATTTGTATCACTCCTACTTCTATTCAAAATGTATTGCTAGTTGATGAGTTGAAACATAATTTTCTTAGCATTAGTCAATTTTGTGATAAGAGATTTAAAGTAACTTTTGAATCTCTATTATGTATTATTTCTAATTCAAATAACAATAGCATCATGTTCATAGGGCATAGACATAACAATGTCTACATGGTAGATCTTGATGATCTACACATAAAGAATGGTCAATGTGTTGTGGTAATAGATGTCAAGGTCAATGAAGCTAGTTGGTGGTGGCATCGTAGATTAGGTCATGCTAGTATGGACTTACTCTCAAAATTAATTAAGATCTTGTAAAAGGATTACCAAAATTAAGTTTTGAAAAGAATCAAATTTATGATGCATGTCAATTTAGAAAGCAAACTAGAAATTCTTTGAAACCAAAAGAAATGATTTCAACCTCTAGACCTTTAGAATTGCTACACATGGATTTGTTTGGACCCACAAGGACCACTAGTCTAGGAGGTAAAAATTATGGTCTTGTAATTATAGATAATTTTTCAAGATTCACTTGGGTAATATTTTTAGCACAAAAAGATGAAGCCTTCAATGCATTTTTTAAATTTTATCGAAAGATTTTGAATGAAAAAACACATCAATAGTTTGCATATGTAATGATCATGGTACAAAATTCAAAAATCAGTACGTTGAGAACTTTTGTAATGAAAAGAGAATTGATCATAATTTTTCAGCACCTAGAACCCCACAATAAAATAGAGTAGTAGAAAGAAAAAATCGAACACTAGAAGAAATGGCATGAACTATATTGTGTGAAAGTAATTTACCTAGATATTTTTGGACCAAGGCAATAAATACTGCATGTTACATGTTAAACCATGTTCTAATAAGACCCATTTTAAAGAAAATTCCATATGAATTTTGGAAAGATAGAAAACCAAATATCAACTATTTTCATGTGTTTGGTTGTAAATGCTTCATACTTAATAATGAAAAAGATAACCTAGAAAAATTTGATACCAAGTTTGATGAGGGTATCTTCTTAGGATACTCCTTATCAAGCAAGGCATATAGAGTCTTCAATAAGAGAACTCTCGTTATTGAAGAATCAATTCATACTATCTTTAATGAATATAATGACAAATCTATTAGAAAAGAAGATGCTTTAGATGATGATGCAGAAAATCTTCATGACAAGATGGACAATCTAACACTCAAGGATGCTCCACCTCAAAATAATGAAGAAGAGAAGAATGAAGAGTCCTCTCACAGTCCAAGAGAGGAGCTGCCAAAAGAATGGAGGTATGCACATGGACATCCTAAAGATCTTATAATCGGTGATCCATCACAAGGGGTAAGAACATGATCTTATCATAGAAATATAAGTAATTACATAGCTTTTGTTTCATAAATTGAACCTAAATCAATAGAAGAAGCTGAAAATGATCCATCTTGGATAGATGTCATGCAAGAAGAATTAAATCAATTTGAAAGAAACAAAGTGTGGGCCCTAGTTGATAGACCAAATGACCATCCAATAGTTGGAACTAAATGAGTATATAGAAACAAATTGGATGAACATGAAACCATTATAAGAAATAAGGCTAGATTAGTAGGAAATGATATAATCAGGAAGAAGACATTGATTTTGATGAAATCTTTGCTCCTGTAGCTAGATTAGAGGCCATTGGACTATTGCTTGCTTTTGCATGTTTCATGAATTTTAAATTATACCAAATGGATGTGAAAAATGCATTTCTTAATGACTATATAGCAGAAGAAGTGTATGTTGAATAACCACATAGATTTGAAAATCATGCATTTTCAAATCATCTATTCAAATTATATAAAGCCCTGTATGGTCTAAAACAAGTCCCACGTGTTTGGTATGAAAGATTAAGTAAATTCTTACTAGATAATAAATTTATTAGAGAAAATATAGATAAAACCTTGTTCTTAAAAAAAAAAAAATGAAAATCTATTAGTTGTACAAATCTATGTTGATGATATTATTTTTGGTGCCACTAATGAAATTTTTTGTCAAGAATTTGCTAAGCTAATGCAGGGTGAGTTCGAGATGAGCATGATGGAAGAGTTAAACTTCTTCCTCGAACTCCAAATCAAGCAAAATGAAGAGAGGATCTCCATCAACCAAATAAAATATATAAAAAAAATACTCAAAAAGTTTGGGATGGAGAGTTCAAGACCAATTGGCACACCAATGAATACATCCTGCAAACTTGACAAAGATGAGAAAGATAAGAAAGTAGATTTTAAATTATATAAAGGTATGATAGGCTCACTTCTTTATCTTACCATAACTAGATCGGATATTGTATTCAATATTTGCATGTGTGCTAGGTATAAATCAGATCCTAGAGAATCACATTTCCTTGCTTTCAAAAGAATCTTTAGATACTAATCTGGGACACTTAATGTAGGACTATGGTATGATAGAGCATCTCAATTTGAATTAATTGGTTGCTCTAATGTTGATTTTGCTGGATGCAAACTTGATAGAAAAAGCACAAGTGGCACATGTCAATTCATAGGAATAAATTTAATTTATTGGTTTAGTAAGAAATAAAACATAGTAGCACTCTCAACAGTCAAGGCCGAATATATAGCTGTTGGAAGTTATTATGCACAAATTCTTTAGATTAAACAATAATTAGAAGATTTTGGATTCAAACTTAATAAGATACCTATAAGATGTGACAACACCAATGCAATCAATTTAACCAAGAATCCAATTCAACACTCAAGATCCAAACATATTAAGATAAGACATCACTTCAAAAGAGATCATGTACAAAATAATGATGTGGTGCTTGAATTTGTTAGAACTGATAAACAATTAGCTGACATATTCACAAAATCTCTTAATGAAGAAAAATTTAGTATTATTAGAAGAGACTTAGGACTATGCTACCTACTTGATTAAATTTTATTCTTTAAATTTTTAAGTAAATCAAATTAAATCCAAAAGAATTAAATCTTATGTACAAAATTAATGATCAATATTTAGAAAATAACTAAACATTATCTGAATATCAAATCTTCTTTGAAACTCTAGAAATTTCAGAACTATTGCTCGAGTCAACTCGAGCAAACTAGTTCAAAACCATGAGTCGACTTGAGGGTCGGGGGCCACAGGGGTTAAAATGAACCGACTATTCACGATGCCCTAGAAAGTCTTCATTTCTATGAGTAGAGAGTCTCTTATCCCCCAAGAACCCAATCCAATAGTTTCAATTATCTCCTTACCAACCTTTCCCTTTGATTCATGGAATCAAAGGCTGACTTTGGATAGAATGGTTAGGGAATGGCAAGGAGTGCAGAAGGTTTGCAATACCCATGTAGCCAAAGAATGGGAGAGGAGAAAAAAGTTTGAATGGAATGGGTGACATCCCAACCATCTGGGATTTCTTAATCCTCCGAAGAATTCATTCAGGAGGAATCCATTCAGGAAGAATCCATTCAGGAAGAAACTCAACTGGATCAAGGTATATCGAACTCTCCTCCTCCACCATCTCCACGTATTAGTAGAATGGCCACAGAGCCATAGCAATGGAGAGAAGAATCGATTTTGATTTCTTTGAAAGTTATAATTTTTTCATTGGGACTTGGATTGATAAGATGGGGTGGAGAAATTTCTGTACAAGGGACATCTCCATGTACCCTAAGTTGGTTAGAGAGTTCTATGAAAATATTAAAAGAGGATTTTCTAAAATTACAACTACAATCAAAGTGTTCAAATTGAGATGACAGAGGAGAGTTTGGCCCAAACCTTTGGAATCACAAAGGAAGGATTTGTGCCGGATAAGTTATCTGACAAAAGAAGGGGTTTGAGACTGATGTGGACAGGAATGATATTGTAGGAGATGTACTAGCACCCACACTATCAATGAAGATGAGGGTTCTTCATCATAACATCAGTAAAATTTTTATACCCAAACTGGGTAGACATGACTTTGTATCTAAGAGAGAACTATGTATGATATATTTGATGGTTCAGGGGATGTAGATAAATCTGTCTGGTATTATGATGCATTAGATGAGAGAGGCTACATCAAGGAACAAGGTATGCTTACCCTATGGAATGGCCCTGACTAGGATTTTTGAGACTGCAGGAGTATCACTAGAGAATGAAGCAAGCAAGAGTAGTCTCACTATGATGTTTATGACATGAGAGCCTTGACCAGAATGCAATATCATGTAGAGGATGAAAGATGGATCAAGAACATTTCTAGTCAAGAGAGGAGAGTACCTAGGATTGTAGAGGCAGGAGAGCTCTCTACTCCAGTTGCAACCTGAGATGCACCTGACACTGACCTCGGTACACCTATGAGACCTCGAGCTCCACCCATGGGAAGGTTCCCACAGACACTACTTGCTGACTCTGCATCTATGGAGAGACTGGTAGACATGATATCTATCAGAGTCAGTAGAAAGATTCAAGGACTATTTGAGAGAGTAGACATTGTACAGACAAAGATGAGGTCTATCTCTCAGAGGCTTTTTATTCTAGAGCAGAGGGAGCACACACACGGTACATCCACTGATCACTCTAGCATCATTGAGGAGCTTGCTCGGCTCAGGGGGAGACTTGAGTCTAGAGGCCCTGAGATGATGGCAGTGATCAGTAGACTAGGTCAGGCACAGTAGCGGGGCATCATTTCAGTACTTGGAGCCATAGGTAGTTTGATTGAAAAAATAGAGAGACTCGCTCTAGGTGCAATACCACCACTAGCAGTAGATGCCGTGGCTAGAGTAGCCATTCCTCGACCTCCACCTCCTCCATCTATGTCACCTGATCAGTCCATCTAGGTATCTACGAGTGAGAGCAAACCACCACTCAGAGTTTACACTCATGGAGGGCATCCTCCTCATAGATAGCTGGACCTTATGCTAGGACTCGGAGCAAGAGAGCCAAACCTTCTACCTCACGAGCCTCATCCCAGACATTAGAGATTCCATTGATGATGAGTAGTCTCGTAGGCTATAGTGTCGTCCACTTCTTGTAGTTAGATCTATGTATTAAGAGTATATGGTTGTATTTGACTCTGTGCTTGTATTTGACTCTATGTACTTGGCACTTATAGATGTAAACTTGCTTAACCTGATCTTGCTTTGAACTTGATGTTTCATTGTATCATAGTGTGTTTTGGTGGCTTAACACACTTATTTTGTTAATGCAATGAAACTCATGATCACTTACTCTTACACTCATTCTGAACATTTGCCTTAACTTTATATTTTTGATTGATGACAAAAAGGGAGAGTAAAATGTATATGAGCATGAATTCATTCACTTTGAATATGTTAAAATTCATCCACTATTCATTTACTTTGAATATGTTAAATTTAAAATTTTTAGCATAAATGTGTTAAGATGAAAAATTTTAGCTTGAATGTGTTAAGCATGAATATTTTAAGGATTAAAATTTTCAGCATATATGATGTGTATTATAAGTTTGGAGTTTGTGCCATGATACATACTCTATGTATGATTGTTTAATACTAATGCTTGGCACACACATATGGATATATGTTGGCAATTTACCATTCTAATAAGTACGAGCAGAAAACTTAACCTTGAATTGAAAAGACATATTAAAAATGCAAGCATAAATTGAGGAGGAGACAAATATGAAAATACAAAAGGGATTAAATCATTAATCTATTGAAAATATCCTTAATGCATTGTTATTGCACATTTCTCGCTCATATACTCAATGTTTTGTCATCATCAAAAAGAAAAAGATTATTGACCCCAAGAATTGATTTTGATGAGTAACAAAATATTTGAGTATACATTTAAACTACTGAAGTTATTGAGATCATGTTTCAGGATGCATTTTAAATTATCAAATAAAACTTCCGTATAAATGCAATTGAAAATTGATAGAGAAGATTTGGAGGCTTTTGAAGCATAAATCACACCTAAAATAAGGTTTGTAAAGGATATCCTCAAACTAGAATTGAAGAGAAAAATCTTTGGACAAACTAAAATTTTTGAGTTTAAGAAGCCCACGAGTCGACTCATGGTTTAACTCGTTGTTCAGCTCAAGCTGATATGTAGACTAGCATATAAAAGTTTCAGAAGGAATAATCTTAAGAGGAGCCTTGAGTAGACTCGAGGTTCTCGAGTCAAAGTCTCAGTAAAATCCAGAGAATAGTTATTTTGGGGCAAGATCTCGAGCAGAGGCTTGAGTCAACTCAAGATTCTCGAGTCAAAGTCTCAGGAGAAATACAGAAGATGATAATTTTGAAGCAAAGTTTGGCACAGTCTCGAGCAGAGGCTCGAGTCGACTCGAGGTCCACGAGCTGAAGTCTCAGTAAAATATAGAAAGACTAATCTTCATACAGAAACTCTAGAGTTGAGGTACAAGCAAAGCAAATGGCCTCGAGCTGATGCTTGAGTCGACTCAAGGTTCGACTCGAGCTCCAACAGTTGTTTCTATAGACTGTTCAAAACTATGTAGATTGGGTTCAAATGATTATTTTTGCTTCTCCAATGATCAAATAGGATTCTCCAACCTTATAAACATAAAAAATCACCTACAAAACATCGAGAAAAAGTGACATGACTATAAAAAAAATTATTGAAAGAAATCAAAAAGTAAAGAGAAAGAGTCAAAAGAGCTCTGAAAAGAGAGCATTCCACTCCCAACTCTAAGAAACATCAAATCAAGTGATTCCATTTTATAAGAAGACAAGCTCAAACAGTTCAAAATCCTTCCTCCAAGAAGACTCCAGAAAGCTTCATCAATTTATTTGCTCATCAAAGAAGCTTTTTGATCATTTTTGTTGTTCAACTTTTCTCTTTCTTGTAACTTAGCTTCAATAGGATTTTGAAGCTAAGGGGAAGGCTTATCCAAGCCTGAAAATTAGATTGTAAGCCAAGGATTGGCTTAGAATTTGGTTGTGGTTGTTGAGCCGGTGTAAAAACTAACTAGGTTTTGGATAGTGAGTCTTGAAAAATTATCTAGCTGTAATCTTGGACAGATTATAGTGAAATTTCCAAGTGGACCTTGGGGAGTGGACGTAGGTGCAAGGGGCACCGAACCACTATAAATTTTCTAGTATTTGTGATTATCTTATTTACTTCATTCCATTGCATTTATATTTTTGTATTTCTGCATACTTAAAACTAAAGCATACACCATCACATCACTTATTTTTTTTTGAAAATAGCACCTAACTTGTTTTAAGTTTTGAAAAATCCAATTCACCCCCCTCCCTCTTGGGTTGTCTTGCCGGGCAACAATATATTTTTCGACTTATCGATTCATATTTTGATTGATTTGGTTGTGTCATCATTTTTTAATGATCAATGAATTTTTAAAAATACTTCACATCAATTGATCATTTTGATGTTGTTATGATTGAAGAAATCCTGCTGTAAATATTCCATTTTAAAATCAATGATAGCAAAATTTTCATTAAAAAAAATTTACTGTATCATGCTTATGATTGATTATTTGATTGATTGTTAATTATTTGAACTTAATATGCTTACTTTAAAATAAGTGCAATAGAGGAAGAAAACACTAAAGAAAATAATTTGATCTTAAAAGATTATTTAATTGAAAATGCTTTTATTTGCAAAAATAAGGGAGAGAATTTATTTAAGATGAATTAGTTACAAAATTGGTATCAATCAAATTTGAAAATATGAGCTTAAAAGTCAAATTAGTATTAGTTAAAGATTAATGTTGTATCAATTAATGGTACTTAACTTGAAAGAAAAAGGAAGAGAATAAATTTAAAAATATCATGTGATGAATTTTATGGTATTCACTTTTGAAAATAGGAGAAGAGACATTTGCTGTAAATTGGTATTGAAAATATCAATATTAATCTTAAATTTTTAATCATTTATCTTATAATTCTCTCAAATTTGTACTTTATTTCAATTGATTTCAAACTCTCAAACAAATGTCTTATAGTCTTTTTAAATTATACTTTTATGTGTTTATTCAATTAGATTTACTTGATTTAAAGTGCTATTAATTTAAAGTAGTATTAAATAAATAAATTATTCTTAAATGTTGAAACTTTCTTAAAGTAGTATTATTCATATGCTGATTTTATAATTTAATTTACCTGAACATTCTTGGAGTTAAATTGAATTAAAAATATTTCTTACTCTTAGAAATAAATTTATAAAATTTTTAATGTACAATGTAAGATCTTTATAAAATTATTTTCAGCTTTGATACTATCTTTCATACTCTTTTGATACATACATTTTCAAAGTTTATTTGACTAAAACTTCTTGAGAAAAGTAAAGAATAAATATTAAAATTGGTGTTAATTTTTTTTCATGTTATACTTATTTTATTTGAAAATCTCTATTTTTTAAAATTAAATTAAAAATCTAAATTGATGATATCATATAGAAATTTAATATCGGACATAATTTTTGTTGTATCAAATATGCTGAAATATCTTGGAAAACTCTATCTCTCAATATTGACTTGAAAAATCTGAATTAAAACTTTCTAAAAAGGAAGAGAGTGATATCAATACAAATTTGATATCAAACATACTTATTTTCATATTAAATATTTCATAAAATTTAAATTTAATATCCCCTTAAAATTAAATCAAAATTTTTTGAATTTAATATATATATTTTGAATTTCAATTGATTTTGATGATATATTTCAATGATTTGTTTGATGCATTAAAAAGAAATGTGTTATGCTTGATTTCTTTATTCAAAATTTTGAAAAGCTCTATTTCTTTTAAAGCTTAAAAAATATATATTTAAAAATTTAATTATAAAAGTTATAATTATTTAATAAGGGGGAGAGGCTTTGATATTTAAATTCAAGCAAATATCAGAAAGAAAAGCAATGTTTTAGGCATGTTTTAAATCCAAAGATAAGTTATCAAAAGAAAGATGATTTATTTGACTTTATTTTTTGAATTTGATACATCTCTTGATACACTCCTTTATTTTATTGATTTTGATGGTTTTCTTAATCCTTCCCATAAGTTTTTTAATGATTATAAAAATGAAAAGAAGAATGTTGAGTATATGCTCAATGAATTGATGCTTAAAATACTCAATAATTTGATGCTTGAAATCTTAATACTCATTGATTTGAATTGAGACATTATAGTATAATGATTATATAAAAAATATGTAATAAACTAAAGTTAAATTAAAAATATTCATGAAGTGTGCATTCATATATTTAAATTAATTACTTCATGATATGTTGGCTAATTTTGATTGTATGTGATACTTATTTTGTATGGCTAATTATTTATATTTCTGATATATAATGTAAAATTCATATCACATCTTTATATATTTTGGCTAAAACTATTTACTTGATGTGTGACTCTTATGTATTTTGAATATTGGCATCTTATTTTATCATGAATATGGAATGTATTTTACATATATAATATCAATTATATTATGAATCATCTTTTAAAGAGCAGGTTCTTCCTTCTTATTAGAAAGAGGAAGTAAATTTTATTTAAAACAAGAGAAGAATAGTTTTTTCTTAATTGATGATGTCAAAAAGAGGGAGTAGAGAAATAGAAATAAGCAATAAGCAAAATTATGAAAAATTATCAAAGGTAATTGGGCAATAAGCAAATGTGTCAAGAGAAATTATTAAAAGAAAAATTGTCAAAGAAAATAATCTTATAAGCAATCTTCAAACTTCAAACTATTCTTAATGCACTTTATTCAAATGATTGGCTTTAATGTTCAAGTGATATATCTTTATAAATTTAAAATTTTTAATCAATGCTTCATATATATTATATTTTTGTTTATGCTCAAGTATTTTGTCATCATTAAAAATGGCAAGATTGTTGCTCTAAGAATTAATTTTGATGATTATAACATATTTGAGGAGATTATTAATGATTTTGGCTTGAAAAAAAATCGATTATATTTTAGATTCAATAAGAAATTTCAAGTTTACTAAAAAAAGATGATGAAGGGCAAAATTATAAATTTTATAAAGTTGGAGAAAATATATTTTGAAAGTCTCAACAACAAGTCTAGAAGATTTTTGATCTATTGGAGATAATTTTGTAAATTTTAGATGCATAATTTAAAAAAAAATCGAGAAGAAAGATGACGAGAGGCAAAATAATAAATTTTACAAAGTTGAAGAAAATTTGTTTCAAAAGCCTCAAGAGCAAGAATAGAAGATTTATGATCTATTGAAGGCAATTTCACATTTTTTGGATATATATATTGAGAGAAAATCAATTTTGAAAAAAAAGGATCGACTCCTAGATCTTTTCTTGTTGAAATGGGCTGATTGGCATGCTGTTTCTATGTCAGGGGTCGACCCTAAGATCGACTTCTACTATTTTGAAGGCTAAAAATATAGAAACTAGATATTTCTTAACTTCTGCCATAGAGATCGACCCCCTATGCAAAGGACGACCCTAGGATCGACCCCTGCAATGAAAAATCTCTGCAATGGCTATTTTTTTATCCATTTTGACCGCATTTAATGTGCATTTAAAGCCCTCCAATAGTTCTAATCCTATCTAGATTTTTCTCTAACTCTTATTAAAGATATATAGGCTCAAAAAGGAGGAAAAAAAGAGATTCAAGCATTCATTGCAATCCTAAGCAAAAAGTCCTCTCCAAGCAAAGAAGCTTTCATTTCAAGCTCACCAATCCCTCAAATGCTTATTTAAGTCTTCAACAACTTTGAGAAAAATTAGAAAAGCTTTTTTCATTATTGTGTAAAGATTTTTTAATATTTTATTTGCTTATTAAAGGGGCTAACTTTGTATTTTATTATTGTTAATACTTATACTCTATTTTATTATTTTGATTTAAGTTTTGGGATTTCCAAAACTTGGAAAGATTGATCCAAACCTTGAATTGGATTGTATTGGATTGGTTTGTACCCAAAAAATAAGTGTTTTAGCTTAGGATAGCTAAGATCAGAGGTACCGACGTTGTATTCTTGTTGAATACGTTTAGTGGATTTGAATTCCTAAGTAAGAGCTTGGAGAGTGGATGTAGGTACAAGGATTGACACCGAACCGCTATAAACCTTGTCTGTTTGTAGTGTGCTTACTTATTGTCTATCTTTATTTCTTTATTTTCTTGTATACTTGCATCTCATTTCTATACTTTGCTTAAATCACTCACTTCATATAACTTGCTAATCATTACATAATCTTTGTAGTTCTAAATTAGCTTTAAAATTTTAAAAAATCTAATTCACCCCCTCCCTCTTGGGTTGCATAGCTGGGCAATAGTACTAAAACTAACCACATAGAGCAACCTAAGTCCGAAATTGGTACTAATGCTAGTTCCAATATGGGTGAGATAGATAAAGGAAAGAAGAGAGCAGATGATTTATCTGAGACCTATGAACCTAAAGTCCCATTCCCTTCAATCCCAGAAGCCAGTTCTTCGTATAAAGAGCAAGGGGCATGTAATGAAGAGCCAATGGAGTTGTTTAAGCAAGTTCATATAAATTTACCTCTACAATTAAAGCCACTTTTAATTATATCTAAAATTGAATGCTTAGAACCGAATGACACCCTCCCAGTATCCATTGCATCGAACTTAACTCCTAACCCAAAAACTCAATACATAAGCATTTTAGAAGAACAAATAGAAAAAATTTTTGACAAACAAAGATCTGAGAATGGGTCATAAGCTATCTTCCCATAATTAGCAACAAATTTATCAATAAAGAAATCATAAGTCATCTTTCTAAGATTGGTAATCCAAAATCATTGGAATTTGTCAATCCAATATTCGATATAGGATAGATAAGTTGCATTATGTCTGGCTGAAGATAGTAAACTTAGCGCTTGTTAAGAGGCAACTCCACATTTATTTTTCTTACATCTAATTTATTTTTTTAGTTTATATTCTTTTTAGGACATATTGAATAAGTTAGAGGGATAGCTAAATTTTCAAAGATCCATACTGAACCAAAAATATATTAAGTTAGGTATATTCTTTTCTATTCTATATTACATCCTTTATTTTTCTTTCTTCATTGAGGATAATATTGATTAAGTTGGGGGGAGAATAATAAAAATTTTAAAATTTTTAAAGTCCTCGAAGAAGTTAGTATTTAGCATTTAGGTATCCAATTATGCTTAAGAATCAAGTTAAACTAAGCATTTTTATTAAAAAAAATTGATGCATAGATTAAAGAATTTATGAGATATTGAGGGATCAAGTATTAAGAAAACTCAATAAAGAGTTAAATTTAGAATATAAATAATTTTTCTTTGAGCATTTCTAATTTTTCTACCAGCATTAAAGATGTTAGATATATGTGCCCTAGAAGCCAGAATTGGCTGACACTTGTAATACACTTCTAGGGGCAAAATTGTAATTTTGACTATAATTAATGAAATGGGTTATTTTCTATCACACATGTGTATTTAGTGTCTGTGATACATCCTTTGAGTTAATGGTAATGATAATTCATATTTTCAAGAGTTGAAAATTTAAGACATGAATAATCATTATTAACTCATGAACAGCTCCCGACCATAGGATCATCACGAGGATGGTGATTGATCCGAAAGGTTGGTGTACGATCGCTTCTTTTTAGTAGATGAGTCTTGAGTCTACGGTGTGGAGACACCGGAGCGAGAGTACAAGTACTCGTTAGAGAACGAGGGCACTGAGCGTGACCACCTCGAGTAGTCATTAGGAAGTCTACCTTCTCGTCAATGACTGACTCGATGCTGCAGTAGTGTGTCTGGTTCTTTGACCTGAGATGCATCGGCAGTTCACCTTGAGGGTGTTATAGTTTTACTACACCATTACTCGGTCTCCTAGCCATATGGAACCCTGAGGTGTATGTTGGCTATAGCATGTTCATTGTAGGAACTGGATTGCATCAAGATGGAATCTATCTACCTCGGTGGTAGAGGAGTAGCCCTATGATGATCATGAGAATCAAGTCCAGAAATCCATGGCCATGGTAGAGTGAAATAATAGAAAGAGTTTCTATTTAGATTTTCACATTGGACTCGAATCGAATGATTACATCATATGACAGAGACTAGGGTTTGACGAGTTCACCTTAACCCTAATCTGATCGGGGCTCAAGATAGAAGAACTTGAATCACACAGGTAGCTGCACCAAGAGGTTCGCATTCAGCTCTGATGGGTTGCCACCATATACTGCTAGGTGTCACTGGTGGATTTTGGGAGCAATTAGAATGATTTAGATGATCGATCATTCTAGCTGTTCGAATCAGAAGAGTTCTGATCCATCGAAAGGAGTTTCGATGATGTCGATGATAGAGATCATGACATATCCCATTACCATACAGAACTGAACCTAACTGGGTCACACAAACAAGGGTTTGAATCTGGTGATCATCAATTGAACTGATCTAGTTCAATTGATCTGAATGAGATTCAATTAGGTTCAAGGAAATCGTGCTAGCACTCGATTGAACCTAACGTTCTTCTTTTACTATCATAAATAAGTTGTCCTGACTGAGCCAAAGGAGTTTGTGCTCAATCAGAGGCCTTCATATGGTCTGACTGGAGGTTGTCCAAGTCAGAATAGGTTGTCTTATTTGTAAGACATTACCTGCCATTTTTGGTCACCTGCCATTTCTTGTTCTTTGACTTTGGTCAAAAGTCTACCTTTGACTGGTCAAACGTTGACCATTGACCCTTTGACTTTTGACCACATGTCATGCACCTATTGGAGAGCTGGTGGGGGCCTGTCCCCCTGCCAGAACCTGGCAAGGAGAAGGGCGCACGCCAAGGGTGGCGTGAGCCCAAGTAGGAGGCGCCTAGGAGTCCTTGTTGGACAAGGACTCCATCTCCCTTTTGGATTCCAATTAGAGTTCTTACTAAGAATCCAGTTTGACTGGTCTTAGGCACCCTCTAAGGAGGAATCCAGGGGACTCTATTCCAACCAATCAGATTTAGATCTGATTTCACAAAGGGTTGTGATTGGTTGGAGAGGAAGAGGAGTTGGATCACAAGCTTAGTCTATAAATAAGACCCTGCGCCCAACCCAAATTCTAATGAATGCAATTCAATGAGAAATTCCCCATGCCCCAAGGCTGCCTCTCCCCTCCTTTCTCCATGCCATACTCTCTTCTCCCCTTGCTCTCCACGTCCAAAAGGTGTTTTGGACTTAGGTTGGTGCGATTCAGATCAAGAAAAGGCGATCAAAAGCAAGAAGGCTGCGCTGCTGCAAAAGGACGACTGCAGATCTTCAAAAGAGTTTTGAAGATCCTCCAGATCAGATCCAGATCTGATTTTTGGAGGTGTGATAGAGAAGAAGAGGATCTCCAGATCCAACCCGAGTGGATACCGGTAGAGGCCAGGCGCTTGCGTGGCTAAGATCCAGAACCTTCCGCTGCAATCAGGATCATCAACAGGGTAATAGGATTACCCAAATCAGGTAAATTAAATTTGATTTAATTTATCTTATTTTATTTTATTTATTAAAATAATAAGAATCAGATCTAAAACATTATCAAGATCTGATTGAGATCAAGAGAAAATTTTTGAAATATATCTCTTGATCTGATCAGATCTGAACGAACCTGGACCGGGAAATCAGGATTTCCCTTCAACTGGTATCAGAGCCATGGTTCTAAAATTATTTAGATCTGATTTTAATTTTATTTTAATTAAAATAATGTGATTTCAGATGTCACATGAGATGTGATCAGATCTGAAATCAGAAAAATTAAAATTAAATGATTTGGATCTAAGAACATGAAGATATGCATGACTAGTTCTAGAATAGAATAGTTCTATAGAATAGTTTTGCATGTCTTTGATTTAATCTGATTAAATCATATTTTAGATCTTCTTATTTACTATTTTTCTGATATTATAAGTGTTATAATAACATCTGATAAACAGCAAATAAAAATTATTTAATTTTTAAATATCATATGAGATATGATTAGATGCATGACTAGACTAGTTGTAGAATAGTTCTACATAATTGTCTAGATTAGAATTTATTTTGATTAGATCAATTTAAATCTAATTTTTTAGATTATTATGTGATAATTTAGATCTGAAAACATGCATGATTATGATACATGAGATGTATGCAAAATATGCCATGATTAGATCTAAATTTGTATATGAGATAGATATATGATATAGATCTATAACTGTTTTGTAGATTTACATGTTCCTGATTAAGGCGTTCCTCTTGGCCGTCCGGTCATAAGAACGAAGAAGGGTTTAAAGGCCCTCTCTTCCCATTCGATGGGGTGTTCTTATGACGTGTAGGGGTGCTGCGTGTTCGTCCTTAATCAGAAACCCAAAACTTACTTTCTGCAAAACCCTAGATCCTGAAACCCTAGGATTTATTGTGCATATTTTGTTTATGAACCCTACTTAATTAAGAATTAAGTTTATGGAATATTAATTAGGTCTAAAATTGAGAATTTCAGATCTAAGACATATTCATAATACTGGGTTCGGGCTTGGGTAGCTCAATTAGGTCTAAGCGGTTGATCAAACCGAATCAAGAGTTGGTTAGATGGGATCAACAATGCTTAAATTGACCAGCCTAATAGGATTAAGTCTGGGTCAAGATCGAGTCACGATCAAGCAAGACCTAATTAGGCTCAGAGGTTAGAGTCTGGATTGTAGGCTAACCCAATTGGTTCTGACTCAACAATTTGGTGTCTAAGGTAAGTTTGGCACAGACGACCGACTGGTTTTTAATTGGAAGCTACTCGACCTGAATGCGTTCTTGTGCGAGTTAACGGCATATTCCTTCCACCGGTCTCACTTACCTGGCCATATCTGTTGACACAGTTCTGATCTGAGGTGGTCAATAATCCGAGCTGACCCATGCCACTAGGTTAGTCATAATTGTTATGACTAAGCCAAGTCTAGTTTAATGAGACCTGAATCAATTCTCCCTAAGAAAAGATTAAGTCCTGAGGTCTTCCACCATTGTAGACGTGCGGGCCCTTCCCGGGGTTGATTGTTCTCGACTGGATACAGTGGCTCAGTTGCACCGGAAGATGCAACCATGTCTATTAGGCATTGGATGCTATGGGCTGGAGGATGAGTTGGGCTCAATATTCCGGATACGGTGAGAGACTCAATTAGGAACCCAGTCTATGCAAATGGTGGGTCTGACTTAACTAAGGAGTGGATCAATATTCGGATACGGTGAGATTCATGAATTAGAGACCAAGTTTGGGTGCACCATGATTAGAGAATCATTGAACAAGAGTTGTTCACTCATTGGCTAACCCATCACCAATAACTGTTAGGTGAGGTGATGAGTCAGTTGGTGAGACCGCACCACCCACTAGAAATCATCAATCGCGGAGATTTTTGCATCTCTACAGAGGGAGTGTAGGGATCCGAGAAAATAGTGGGAGCTAATTTGTTTAAAAATAAAATCCCTAAACAAATTGGTCAAGTCAAAATTACAGTATCTAACTAGAATCTTTGACTCTCTACAGGAAAATGTCTGCGTCCAACCCACTGGCACGTATCCTAGACACACATAGACTGACTGGACCCAATTATAAAGATTGGCTCAGGAACTACAAAATTGTTTTGGGTTTCGAGAAGTTAACCCATGTTTTGGACCAGGACCCTCCCACATTACCAGCCCGTCCATCTATTGAACAGAGAGCGTCTCTGGAAAAATGGATTGACGAAGACAATAAGGCCAGATACTACATGTTGGGCTCGATGTCTGATGAGCTCCAGCGCCAACATGAAGATATCGGGACTGCTCGCCAAATGTTGGCTCACCTGCAGGAGATGTTTGGTGAACAGAGTCGCGCAGCCAAATATCAAGTCACGAAATGACTTTTTAAGGCTAAGATGCGTGATGGGCAGTCAGTCCAAGATCACTGTCTGACAATGATCAAGGACATGGAAGAGCTTGAGAAGCTCGGTGTGAAGTTGGACTTGGATCTGCAGAACGATATTATTCTGCAATCCTTGACTGATGCATATGGGCAATTCATCATGAATTACCACATGCATAAACTTCAAAATTCCTTGGCCGAGTTAATGAATATGCTGGTTACCGCTGAGCTTTCTATGAAAGGTTCTAAAGGCTCAGTTCTTGCTATGGAACGGACTTCTTCCAAAAGAAAGTCTTATGGAAAGAAAAAGAAGTCTGTGAAAAAGCAAAAGGTGGAAGGATCAAAGAAGAAGAAGGCAGAACCGAAGAAAAAGGTCGATGGCAAAGGAAAGTGTTTCCATTGCAACAGCGACGGCCATTGGAAGCGGAAACTGCCCTACTTACCTGGCCACCCTAAAGAACAAGAAGGAAGGTCCTTCTGGAGGTATGCTCGTTATTGAGTCTAACCTTACGGTTTCTTCTGCATCCAGTTGGGTGCTTGACTCTGGTTCTAGTGCTCATCTGTGCACTTCTATGCAGGGTCTTGAGGATAGCAGGAGGCTGAGGGATGGAGACATGATCCTACGCGTCGGTAATGGAGCAAGAGTTGCTGCAGTAGCCGTGGGAACATACCCTCTTCGATTACCATCTGGTTTAGACTTAGTTTTAAAGACTGTTATTATGTGCCTGCAGCTAGCAGGAATTTGATTTCTGTTTCATGCTTAGCACAAGAAGGTTATGTGATCACCTTCTTTAAGGACCATTGTAACATTCTTTATGAAAGAAATAAAATTGCAAATGGTTTCCTTGTTAATGGTCTTTATCAGTTGCATATTGATGTACCTGTTTTAACTATCGAGCAAAACGTGAATGCCAAACGACCTAGGGATAGTCCAAACGACAGATATCTATGGCACCTGAGATTAGGTCATATAGCAGAAGATAGGATTAACAAATTGGAGAAAAATGGGCTATTGAGTCCATTGACTTTTGAGTCATATCCAACTTGTGAATCTTGTCTTCAAGGCAAAATGACTAAACTCCCTTTTGTTGGACATGGGGAGAGGGCCACAGATCTCCTTGCCCTAGTACATACTGATGTGTGCGGCCCATTTGATGTGCCGGCTAGAGGCAATTTTGTCTACTTCATTACCTTTATCGATGATCTGTCTAGGTATGGGTATGTGTATCTTATGAGACATAAGTCTGAAGCTTTTGAAAAGTTCAAAGAATTCAGACATGAAGTAGAAAAACAAACTGGAAAACCCATTAAGGTTCTTCGATCAGATCGAGGAGGTGAATACCTTAGCCGGGAATTCCTAGACTATCTTAAGAAAAATGGCATAGTCTCTCAATGGACTCCACCAGGAACACCTCAACTCAACGGGGTTTCAGAACGGAGAAATCGGACTCTATTGGATATGGTTCGATCCATGATGAGCTTCACAGACCTCCCAGATTTTCTTTGGGGACATTCATTATTAACTTCAATCTATTTACTGAATAGGGTTCCCTCTAAAACCGTTCCTACCACACCGTATGAGATATGGCACGGTAAGAAACCAAGTCTGAGTCATCTCAGAATAAAGAGAGAAAGATTAATCAATTTGGAGTATCTTGAGTAAGCTTGAACTTATTCTTGGATAAATTGGAACACATGTGTTAGTCATAGATATCATATATATGATGGGTGGACTAGCAAGATTGAATAACTCATCCTGATAAATTAAGAAGCATATGTTGACTAAAGTTAGGAGTTGATCTATTTTCTGATCAAAACGTCTTATTATTTTGGACTATTAGATTTTATATTAGCCATTTGAGATTATTATGTTTAATGGTGATCAACCATTCAATTAAGTCACTAAATCAGAAAAAGCGATTTCCTACCATGGCATGTATTAGTGTAACTAATGTATGGTTTAAAATTTTTAGAATTTTTATTTTAATTTTATTATTAATTATTATTTTTATTATATTAAAAATTATTTTTTTATATTATTTTTATTAGTTTTTAATTTAATTTAATTTAATTTTAATTATTATTTTTAGTAGTTTTATTTTTATTTTATTTTTAGAGAGATAGAGAAGAAAGAAAGAGAGAGTTTCAATAAGAGAGAGAGGTCCTAAGGAGTTCTAGAATTAGAAGAGAAGAGATAATATAGGTTTAATTTAGAGTTGGGTTTAGCAATCAAGTTGGTCAATCAATGCCTAGACTAGGGGTTATCTTAGAGTCTAGAGCAGCTCCTAACTGCCAAGGTTACCTTCAAGCCTCCAAGTGTAGGATTAGCCATAATGGCAGATAGTGTAAGTCGGTGGGAGTCCCCCCGTTGCTTGCCTTAGACACACAATTGTGCTTGGCCAGGTAAGCGAACGAGAAAACCAATTAGAAACCACCTTCCTTCGGGCCACATCGTCCCTGAACCTTTCCTTGACACGTCAACTTGACTTATCCTAACCCGGTTCAACTCTTAGGATTTCTTGTCCTATTGAGCTCGAGTTCCTAGGGTTGATGTCTAATTGATTTTAAAATTAAAAGCTTAGGTCAATGCAGGATGTTGGTTGGTTGTTTGTGGGCTAAGAAAGGGTGATCAAATCCCCACCTTATCTTGTTTAATTGGATTGTGCCCTTAATTTGATTTAATATGAATATGCACGTAAAAAAAAAAAATTCAATCAAAGGGTTTTATGCAATTTAAACTAGATGCATGCAACTAATTAAATTATGAAAGGCTTACCTTGCCTCCAGTAATCACCAAAAAAAAATAAAAATAAAAATAAAGATAAAAATAAAACTAATATGATGCATGCTTTAAGCAGTTAAGATTTCTAATCTTGTCATGAGATTTTTAATTAGATTTAAATGGATATTTTTTAAAATTAATTTAAAAATAAAATAAATAAATAAATAAATAAAAAGAAAAGAGGACTAGGGTTAGGATTGATCTTACTAAAATTAGATGCTTTCTTTGTTTTCTCCTTTTTTTTTCTACAAAATAAATAAAAAAAATTAGTAAGCAATATTAAAAAAATATAATTAATTTAAAAAAAATCAAAGAAATCAAACAAAAAAATAGCATCTATTCCTACCCCAGCAACGGCGCCAAAAACTTGGTGCGTTTGTCGGAATTATTTTTAATAAATCAAAGAAATAAAAATAAAAAATCAAAAGCCTTCCCCAGCAACGGCGCCAAAAATATGATAGGAACGCGATGTTGTCGTTAAGATACTGTGTTTATCAGTTTAATCCGACTTCTTAAAATCATTGAAAATACGTAGATAGTAGTGAGTCGGGTCGAATCCATAGGGAAGGTAGTGTTTTTAGGTTTGAAATCTTTGATTTTTGAAAAGAAAAGAAGAAAAGAATTTTTAAAAGAAAAGAAGAAAAGGATTTTTAGAATCAAAAGTAAAGTCAAAAAATTAAAAGCAAAAATTAAAAGGTACAGAAATTTAAACTTGGTACTAAGATCTATTAGTTAGATCTTAGCATCTACTTGCAATAAAATAAGAAGTAATAATTAAAGTACGAAAATTAAATTATAATAAAAATAAAAAGTAAGAATTTAAAATGCAAAAATAAAATTTTTATTAATTAAAATTTTAGAATTTAAATACATAAAATTTAAAAAGAAAAGATAATAAAATAACATAGCCTGATCTTTGATCTTGGATCGGCATTGGCAGAAAGATGGTGTAGAAGCTCAGCTCTTCTTCTCGGCACCCGTTGCTTCGAAGCAGCCTTTAACCCATAGTCTGGCTTCACCCTATACCAAAGCTTCACCTTGATCGGAGATGTTAATTTCTGATGGCCTGGGGTCCTTTTTATAGAGCTAGGAGGGCTGGATATTTTTTCTAAAGGCAATATGGGACTAATAGCCTTTGTAATCGTAAAAATACAAAGAAATTTGGATAAAATTGGAATCAAAATAGATCTGATACAACTCTAATAAATTTGATAAAATCTAGCCGTTCAACAGAAATCCAACGGTCCAAAAATCATCAAAATCGGATGCAGATCAGCCCAGATCAGGTCGGATTAATTTCTGGCCGTTGGATCGCGCTTGATGGAGGAAATCTGGCCGCAAATCACGCGCCTGGAGTTTGATCGCCGTCGGGAGCTTTCTGGATCGTCGGATCGTCGCCTGGATCGAGCGTTGCCGTTCGATGGTGATCCGCGTGATGTTTGTATCTGAATAAAATTCGGAAGCAACCACAGCCGTCCAATCCTAACCGCAAACAACCACATCCGTCCGATCGCGCAATAACTATTCCTATGGACCGCGTGGACCGGCCGCACCGCACACCACAACCAATCAACGCTTCTATCATCGAGTGAAATGACCAGATTGCCCTGTGAGCCGCGAAAAATTTTTGTAGACCCTTTAAGGGTCTAGGTCCACCACGTGGCAGGCACTGATTCGCTGGATTTTGCTGAGCTGGCGGTCCACGCCTGGATCGTAGACCGGCTGATGGCTTCAACGGCTGAGTCGGCTTTGATGGCTTGGCTTGGCTTGGTGGCTCGGCTTGCGGAGCCGACTGAGCCATTTTCTTTTTTTATTTAATTTTTATTTATTTTATATTTTTAAAAATTCATATCTTTTCCATTTTAGCTCCGTTTTTCTTGAAACTTATTTTGTTGTGATCAAAAAAATGAGCTCTTTCTATTGATAGTAAAATTTTATTTTTTAATTTTTATTATTTTTTAATTAATTTTTTAATTAATAAAAATATGAAATTTTCAAAAATTATATATAAATTGATTAATAATTCTTAAAAATTAATATAAATTAATTAATAAATTAATACTTTTATTGGTGAATTTATGATGCTTATCAGAGTCCCTATTAGACGGGGACTTCATCTCCTTTTTGGATTTCAATTAGAGTTCTCCTAAGAACCAAGTTTGACTAGTCTTAGGTGCCATCTAAGGAAGAATCTAAGGAACTCTATTCCTACCAATCAGATTTAGATCTGATTTCATAAAGGGTTGTGATTGGTTGGGAAGAAGAGGAGTTGGATCACGCTTAGTCTATAAATAAGACCCTGCGCCCAACTAAAAGAGCAATTGATTGAGATTTTCATACCCCAAGGCTGCCTCTCCTCTCCTCCTCCACACCAAAGCATCTTCTCCCTCTCCTCTCCACATCCAAAAGTATTTTGGGTTCTTAGTTGGTGCAATCCAGATGAGAGAAAGGCGACTGAAAGCTAGAAGGCTGCACTGCTGCAAAGGATAGCTGCTGATCTTCGAAAGGAGTTTTGAAGATCCTCCGAATCAGATCCAGATCTAATTTTTGGAGACGTGATAGAGAAGAAGAGGATCTCCAGATCCAGCTCGAGTGGATACTAGTAGAGGCCAGGCACTTGCATGGCTAGATCCAGAACCTTCCGCTGCTTATAGGATCATCAACGGATAATAGGATTACCCACTTCAAGGTAATTTAAATTTGATTTAATTTATCTAAATTTATTTTAATTACTAAAATAATAAAAATTAGATCTAAAATATCTCAGATCTAATCTGGATCAAAGAGAAAAATTTTTGAAATATATCTCTTGATCCAATCAGATCTGAACGAACATGATCCGGGAAATCAGGATTTCCCTTCACTTATGTGCTCCTATAGCCCGTTAGGAACAGGAGGAGAACCTAGTACTAACGTGAGCAAAATCAAAGGCCTCATTCATTTTAGATGAGATGAGGAGAGAGGCCATGATAATGGCCCTTAAGTGCCCCTATAATCCGTTAGGAACCGGAGGAGAACCTCATCCTAATGTGAGCAAAATCGAAAGCCTTGTTCATTTTAGACGAGATGAGGGGAGAGGTCCTGACAACTATCTTTATGTTCCCCTACAGTCTGTTAAAAATAGGAACAGAACCTCATCCTAACGTGAGCAAAATTGAAAGCCTCGTTCATCTTAGATGAGATGAGGGGAGAGGCCCTGACAATGATCCTTATGTGCCCCTACAGTCCGTTAGGAACAGGAGGAGAACCTCATCCTAATGTGAGCAAAATTGAAGGCCTCATTCATTTTAGATGAGGTGAGAAGGGAGACCTCGACAAGATCTTCTTCAACTTTAATAGGAGATAAGATCTCCTTCAATCTCGACTGGAGATAAGATCTCCCCCCGAGCTTCAACTTTAATAAAAGATAGGATCTACTTCAACGTTGACAAGAGATAAGATCTATCCCGAGCTTCAACTTCAATAGAAGATGTGATCTACTTCAACCTTGGCAGGAGATAAGATCTCTCCCGAGCTTCAACCTCAATGAGTGTAGAGCTCAGAAAAAGACTTCGATAGTCGTCTTTTTTGTACTTCCTTCGAATTTCGAACTCAAAAGTGGGGGGACTATTATTGGCGATAAATCCTGTTTCCATCGAAGTTCAGTCTAATGCTTAGCCTATTGTAACTGGTAATCACAGAAGAGCTTTAATTGAGAATTTTTCCTCCAGTGGTCGAACTCTTTTCGGACTTCTTCTTCGATCAGATTCTTTCAGGAGCCGAACTTCTTTTGGACCTCTCCTTCAGATGGATTCCTTCAGGAGCCAAACTCCTTCCGGACTTCTCCTTCAGTTGGATTTCTACATGAGCCAAACTCCTTCCGAACTTCTCCTTCAGATGGATTC
>QRFJ01004460.1:157259-179714 GCA_006176705.1 Cocos nucifera
AAAGCCTCGTTCATCTTAGATGAGATGAGGGGAGAGGCCCTGACAATGATCCTTATGTGCCCCTACAGTCCGTTAGGAACAGGAGGAGAACCTCATCCTAATGTGAGCAAAATTGAAGGCCTCATTCATTTTAGATGAGGTGAGAAGGGAGACCTCGACAAGATCTTCTTCAACTTTAATAGGAGATAAGATCTCCTTCAATCTCGACTGGAGATAAGATCTCCCCCGAGCTTCAACTTTAATAAAAGATAGGATCTACTTCAACGTTGACAAGAGATAAGATCTATCCCGAGCTTCAACTTCAATAGAAGATGTGATCTACTTCAACCTTGGCAGGAGATAAGATCTCTCCCGAGCTTCAACCTCAATGAGTGTAGAGCTCAGAAAAAGACTTCGATAGTCGTCTTTTTTGTACTTCCTTCGAATTTCGAACTCAAAAGTGGGGGGACTATTATTGGCGATAAATCCTGTTTCCATCGAAGTTCAGTCTAATGCTTAGCCTATTGTAACTGGTAATCACAGAAGAGCTTTAATTGAGAATTTTTCCTCCAGTGGTCGAACTCTTTTCGGACTTCTTCTTCGATCAGATTCTTTCAGGAGCCGAACTTCTTTTGGACCTCTCCTTCAGATGGATTCCTTCAGGAGCCAAACTCCTTCCGGACTTCTCCTTCAGTTGGATTTCTACATGAGCCAAACTCCTTCCGAACTTCTCCTTCAGATGGATTCCTCCAGGAGCCAAACATCTTTCACACTTCTTCTTTAATCGGATTCCTCCAGGAGCCGAACTCCTTCCGGACTTCTCCTTCAAATGGATTTTTTTAGGAGCTGAACTTCTTTCGAACTTTTTATTTAGTTGGATTTTTACAGGAGCCAAACTTCTTCCAGACTTCTCCTTCAGATGGATTCCTCCAAGAGCCAAATAGGAGCCAAACTTTTTCCAGACCCCTCCTTCAGTTGGATTCCTACAGGGGCCGAACTTCTTCTAGATCTCTCCTTCAGACGGATTCCTCTAGGAGCCGAACTTCTTTCGGACCTCTCCTTTTGATAAATTCCTCTAGGAGCCAAACTCCTTCCGCATTTTTCCTTCAGTCGGATTCCTCCAGAAGCCGAACTCCTTCCAAACATCTCCTTCAGTTGGATTTCTATAAGAGTCGAACTCCTTTCGGATCCCTCCTTTAGTCAAATTTCTAAAGGGGCCGAACTCCTTTCGGACCTTTCCTTCAGTCGGATTCCTATAGGAGCCAAACTTCTTTCGAACTTCTCCTTCAGTCAAACTTTGTCTGGATTCCTCCAATGGATTACTTTTAGATTTCAAGTAGTATTCCTCCCAGATGATCCCCTCTAGTTGTATTCCCTTTAGGAGTCCAAACTTCTTTGGAATTGATATATGTTAAAGTTCTTCACCAACCAATGCCTGCTTCCTCTGGACTTTAACTATTAAATCTCAACGAACAAGCAATCCCACTATCGGACGGTTACGATTGTCATTTATTATGATGGTTATGACTATCATTTATCAGTTTGCTACAGGCAATCCCACTTTTGGACGGTTATGACTGTCATTTATCAGGATGGTTACGACTGTCATTTATCAGTCTACTATAGACGATCCCACTACCGATTGGTTACAATAGGCTTCATCTATAAAAAGAGATCCTCCAGATATATTTTCTCTAGGCTCTCTTCTCTTCTCAAAACTCTGTTGAGTTCTTTTCTGAGCACTCAATTTCTGTTGGTCAGAAGAGCTAACTTGATCGTCGGAGGATCCTACCGGAGCCATCACCATCGACTTCGGATGAAACTTTGTTTTACAGGTCACCAACGGCAACCTCTTTTTTTCAAACTCCAACTTGATCCGACGTCGACCAGATTCTGCACCAATACCAACCATTGGATCACCATCAAAAGTTGATATCAGCCACTTGATCATGCTAGAGTAGTGGGCCACCACTACTTTATATGGGATGGCACCTTGATAGCCATCCGATCATGTGCAAAATGGCCTCTCAGCCATAGGATGGTGTGCAGTTACCTTAGCTCCACTTAAATCCCATGAGTAAAGCTTTTTAATTTTAAAAAAACTTTTATTTCTTTAAAATGCCACGTATGTCCTTTTGGATTTCTTAAATAGTATCTTCATTTTTTGTAATATCATATACATCCTTCATTTATTTTGAATTCATTTTGAGTCCAAATTGCTCCTAATTTAAGTCCTTTTAATCTGCAAATTGGGCTCTTTACATTATCGATCATCTTTCCTGCAAAAATATAAGAAGAAGCATCAATTCTTTAAAGAATAAAAATTAATATATATATTTTGTGCTTCTTTTTAGTATATTTATAGTACTTATCAGCACTTGTTAGGGATGAGCTTTATTTGATGCCGTCATAGTTCACTAAGGATCTCCTCGAGGTCAGTGATATGTCAGTCCACCTCAGCACTTTTGATCAATATATCGTTGACATAGACTTCCATATTACAGCCAATCTAATCCTTGAATACCTTATTGATGAGGTGCTAATAGGTTGCTCCTAGATTTCTTAGTCCAAACGACATCACTTTATAATAATACAAACCTGTATCGGTGATGAATATCATTTTCTCCTTATCCTCAAGTGCAATCTGGATTTGGTTGTATCCTAAGAAGGCATCTATAAAGCTCAACAATTATGATCCAAAGTAGCATCTATGATAGATCGCAATATAGTCATTAAAACACCATATTTATTAGTTTAATTATAACTTCTTAAAATAATTAAAAATATATAGAAAGTAGTGAGTTAGTTCAAATCTAAAGAGAAGGCAGTATTTTGATTTGAAATATTTGATTTTTATAAAGAAAGAAAGATTTTAAAAATAAAATTAAAGATAAAAAATAAAAATTAAAATTATAATAAAAATTTACATAGCTTGAAAATAAATTTTTGGTACTAAGATCTACTACCTAGATCTCAGCATCTACTTATAATAAAAATAAAAAATAATTAAAAATAAAGAGCATGAATTTAAAAAAAATAAAAATAAATTTTGCATTAAATTAAAGTTTAGAATTTAAATATAAGAAATTAAAAGAATAAAGAAAATAAATAAAAACTAGTTAATTGATCTTGATCTTGAATTGGCATTGACATAGAGATGGCATAGAAGATAAGCTCTTCCTCTTGATACCGTCTGTCTCGAAGCAACCTTCAACCCAAGCTCAGCCTCTATACTGTACCATAGCTTCTCCTTGATCGAAGATATTAAATTTTGAAGGCCTGATATTGATTGCTCATTATTATAGCATCAAATAAAATTTAAAACTGATCTTACTATTAATTAGGATAGTGGTGAGTTGGGTGTAGATTTTTTCGAAGATTAAAGGTTGAGTTGCATTCAATTTTTTTTAAAAAAAAATTTAAATTAATTTTTAAAATAAAATTTTAAATAAATAAATTAAAGAAAATTAATTTAATTTAAGTAAATTAAAATAAAAATTAATTAATTAATTAATTAGGATTTAAGAATTAATTAAGAATAAGAAAAGAAGTTGTCTAGGGTTTCAATTCCATCTTTCAATATTCAAGTTTATAATTAATTTATGTAATATTTCTATTGTCAACATACAATCTTATGAGATATATGTTTTCTTGATCTGATTCTAACATAATCTATTCTACCGAGCATGGACCATATTTAACATGATCATGATCCATCTCATTGACATAGGCTATTTTAATCATGTAATCAAAGAACATAAACATAATTTATAACTCATCATAATCTGAGCACAGACCATATCTATCTGCAATCACGATCTATTTTCTTAGGTATAAATTATAAAAAAACTAAATATTAAAATATAAATCTTATAATTTATTCTAACTTGAGCACAGACCGTACCTTTCCATGATCATGATCTATCTCTTTAGTTATAAATTGTAAGAAATTTAATATTAAAATATAAATAAAAAAGGCATGTAAAAGATGAAGAAGTTTTATTATCCAATAAAAAGAAAGACAGGGTTTAAATTATAAACTTTCATGTTTGGAAGAGTTTTCTTACTCTCCTGAACATGAGATCTCTAGCCGTACATAGATTTGATCTTACTAACTTTCGGCATATTGAAATATCCTAGATAAAAGAAAAAGAAAAGAAAAAGAAAGAAGAAAAGAGGAGAGGAGAAGAGAAGAGAGAGAGAAAAGGAGAGAGAGAGAGAGAGAGAGAGAGAGAGAGAGAGAGAGAGAGAGAGAGAGCTAATTTCCCCCCCATGGGAGGTTCTCTTTTGATTTGCCCTATAGGGGAGCTCTCTAAAGGTCTGTTTGCTCTATGTCATAACAAGGTTTAAATAGAGAGAAAACAAGAAATTTTTAGTCCTTATTAGACTCAAATCGGAGTCTGGGTCGATTGCATCACCTAGAAAACATTTGTAGCCATCGAATCTATCATCAAAGGCCCGACATCCATCAAGAATCTACCGTTAATTGCCTGATCAACCCTCTGATTGAATCTAGACCATCGGATTGAAGCTAGGAGCATTTTTTTCCCATCGGATCATGCTTGTGATGCCTTGGAAATCCTAGATCAAACTAGAAATTGCCCCTGACCATTGGATGCTGACCAATAGAGATGAGAGTCGTTAGATGATGCTCAACTATGCTGCTGGACCCTATAGACCGAGCATCATAAAGACTGCAACCAATCTACAGCTTCCGCACCACTTGAAATTATGAAATTAACCTTGTACACCATGATAAAAATTCTGTAGACCCTTTAATACTTGCAAGCTAGCACTAGCAGACCGGGTTGGGCTGCGTCAGTGGTTTGGCACTGGTAGATTTTGCTAGACCAGTTGTAGTTGGATCGGTCGATTCAACCAGCTATTTTTTTTCTTTTTTTTAAACTTTCGATCTTCGTAACTTTTTCAATTTAGCTCTGATTTGTATGAAATATGATCCATTTGAACTCATAAATTAAGATCTTTGCATTGGTAGGCTTTTTCTACAAAATATTAATAAAAATATTAATTTTTTAAATAAATATTAAATATTATATTATTTAATATTTTTATTTATAAATTTATGATAATTATCATACTTTTCAACTAGAGTTTTACTCATCCTTGAGTAAAAAGAGAAAAACATGTACCAACTCGATAAGATATGAAAGTTTCTTTAGGTCATCTTAAAGTTAGTTGATACCTAATTAAAGATTTAAGAAATACATCATCAGATTATTAATTTCATCCCAAATAGTGGTTAAATGAAGAACATAAAATTTTAGATCTTTTTCTTGATCAATTTTCCATCTTTATTCTTTAAATCCTCTATCTTTAGTATGGACTAGAGTTTTTTTATTTTTTATTACAGCTAGTACAATATTTTAATCTCTTAAGCTTTCTATCTGACCCTTATAGCGAGCTTTGGATCAATGTCTCCCAAACTAGTTGGCTTTAGGATAGTAGGTGTAGAACATCCCTCGGGCTTACTGACTCAAGTCAAATAGGCTATAGCTTAAAACTAACTGTATAGCAAGTTTCTTCAAATTGCCTATTTTTTGATGTGAATAATATTGCTCACTTAGGCAATAGGACTCGATTACTCAATGAGAGACCAATATTTAGAACTTATTATTTTTTTTATATATTTTTTTCACTCATACCCATATAAAGTAGATTCTTTATTGGATATAGATTGGAAGAAGATTTTAGAATCACTCAAAATTTTGTTCTGTTCTAGACATAACCATTTATTAGGTTTTTTAATAATTCGATCTTAGTATTTCAAAAATTCTCTAAACCATTAATCAATCATCAATTAAAATGCCTAAAAAACTTCAAATCGAGATGAAATCAGGTAATAAGACTAATTATTGCCATACTTGAGGACTTAATTAATTAATTTATCCTTCCCTTCCAAATTAATTTCCATTATCCTCAATGGAGGAAAGAAAATTAGAGTGTGATAAATGACATGAAAATAAAAAAAGAAAGAGTTCACCTAACTAATATATATTCTTGGTCTTAGTCTGGGCTTTAATTATTCTTCATCTAGCATGGGTTTGTAATTCTCTCCCCCAACTTAATCCTAAAAGAAAGGTAAACTAAAAATAAAAATAAAATACAAAGACAAAAGCTATAGCTAGGTTGCCTCCTAGTAAGCGCTAAGTTTAACATCTTCAGTCAGATCCTAGGAAGGAGTTTTAGGTATAATCAATTTTAGCACATCCTTCAAGATTCCAAAAAGATAAAGTCAATCAGGAAGCCTTGTCATCATGGTAGTAAAATGTCCATGAAATGCTTTTTGATGGTTAAGCTTAGCCCTAATCAATAATGTATTCAAAGCAAACATGTTATCCCAGAATTTAAAATTATTATAGTTTTTAGGATGATCAAGAAGGGATTGTATTTGATGAGTTGAAATCGAGAGTGGTGGTTTAGGAATTTCTTCAATTATAACCTAATCTACCCTACTTCCTTTCTCGGATATAATGTGTCTTAACATCAACTCTTCTTGATCAAAATCATGGTATTTTTTTAAAATTAATTTTAAATCTACCTCCATACATCATTTTAATATTATAGATAAATTTTGGAGGCTATTCTCAAAAGTAGTGCTGAATACAGAAAAATTAGACCTAAAATCGTTATCCTTTATTTTAGTAACATCCATCCAACAGCATCTTTATGTGCTTTTAGAACACCTATTAGTTGGTCTTTCTGGGTAGGTACCACTGGTAGGTTGTCAGTAGGATCATCAAGAAGTGGCTTCAATTATTGAACAGTTGGTAGTTCTAATAAGAGAGCTATTGGTGGATTAAGTGGTCGCTCAAGTTTTTCATTCCATAGGATCATCAAGAAGTGGCTTCAATTGTTGAACAGTTGGTAGTTCTAACAAGAGAGCTATTAGTGGGTTAAGTGGTCGCTCAAGTTTTTCATTCCATAGTAGTCTGATTTTAGAGTAGGGTGTATCTACTTGGTCATTAACTTCTATATTGTACCCATCATCATCGAAATCATCCACCTCATAATGAGCCAAATAGGGATTTAATAAATTTTGGAAAAGAATGAAGCTTCTTCTAGTATGTTATTCAATTATGGTTCTTGGGAAGTCTTTATTGATTCGATCATCTCATCAATTTGTCCTTCTCATTAAAAGGATTGGATTATTCTAGGGCACTTAGGAATGGATCCATATATAAGTAAGGTGATAGAATTGGTTCATTCCACCATTTTTATTCTTTTCTATATTTTGTTGCCTCTTTAATATGGCATAAAAGGATATTTTTGGTTTTGCGAGGTTGTCCTATGACCATATTATTTTTGAGAGTTTTAATTGATTGCTCAGAAAAAGCTTCTAGGATATTAAAATTTCTAACTATATATGGTTCCTCAGGATCACTCTTGGGCTGACTGGACAACTCTCTTTCCTCCTGCTATTTGAATGTAAGCACTTGTTTCTCTAGTTCTTTAAAGATTTGCATACAAGAGTGATAGGTTTATTGTAAGGTCTGATTATTGAGCTCTAACTTGTTTAATACTTGCTGAATCCTCTCTTCAGAAGTTGATTCATTATTATTTGGAGAAGATTGATAATGTGGGTAGGGCATATTATAAGGTTCATCCATGAAAGTGGATCTTTGTGGCATCGAGATAACCACTGGTTGTAATTGCCATGAAAAATCTAATTGAGCCCCCCAACCTAGATTGTAAGTATTAAAGTATGGGTTATTTTCTGATCTATAGACCATTTGGATTTGATCTTGATAAACTTTCTCATACATATACTCAGAAAATCGATGTGGGCATTTATTTGCATAATGGGTAGGGCTCGAATAAATTGCACAAACTTGTTGTGTAGGAAGAAAAGATGGATATGAAAAGTTTCTATTGGCTTCTAAACGATCTATTCTACTGGATAGCTCAGCATAAAAATCCATCTTTGATTGTTATTTATTATATTATATCTTATAGAATAAGAAAAGAGATTAGGAGAGAGAATTCTAAAGATGAGAGCCTAGAGGATCCTAGATCTAAGGATGATAGAAGAGAGTATTTTAATTAGGATTTAAATTATAAAGGAAAATAATTTAAGCAAGCATAGACTCTCTATCCTAAGGTTAACCTAGATCTTGATAGCTTCGAATTGCTAAGGTCACCTTCAAGGACTCTAGGTAAAGAATAAGCCACTCAACTGGTCAGATAAGTATAAGATTGGTGAGAGTTTTTCCATTACTTTCCTTAAACATCAATTATCTTAGCCAGATAAGCTAATAAAATTAATTAAGTAACCACCTTCCTTCGGAATGGAGTTCCTAAACCACTTGTCTTAGATGCCAGCCAAACTGACTAACCCTAACCTAGTCTAACTCGTAGGGTTCCTTGTCCTATTGAGCTCGAATATCCTTAAGGGCCAACATCAAATTGATTTTAAGTTAAGGTCTGGATTTATGCAATACGAAGGATGGTGGTTTATGGGCTAAGAAAGGATAATCAAATCTCCATATCATCATGTTTAATGGGTTGTATCCTTAAAGTATATTATGAATATGCAATACAAACAAAACAAAGTGTCCAAACATGTTGATTTCTTTTAAGGTTTAATTGGTTTCTCTATATTAATTAAGTGTTATGAGGTGTGTTTATTTTTCTTTTATATTAAGTTATGTAAAGCAAGAAAAATAAAAAGTAGATTTTAATTAAGTTAATTAGATTAATTATGTTAGATTTTATCTAAACTAATTTAGAGAATCTAATTAATTAGAAAGTAAATTATACTAGATTTAAAAGATAACAATAATTTATTCTAAATTACAAAAAATAGTAAATTAATTATATAAAATAAAATAATTATTTAATTATGTAATTAAAGTAGTCTAGCTAGACAGTAATAAATAAACCATATATGATAAGCAATATAAAGTAAAAATTTAAAAAAAACATAAATGACAAGTAGTTAAGTAATTAAATTAAATTGATTGATAATAAAAAATAAATTATTAATTAGCAGAATAAAATATGAAAAGTAAAAGTAGAAAAATAATAAATAATAGATTAAAAAATAAAGTAGTAAAATAAATAAATAACTAAAGTAATATAAAGTAACTATGCAATAAAGTCGGAAAATAAAATAGTAAAATAAATAAGGCAACCAATTAAAGTGAGCAATAAAACAAAGCAATAAATTAAATAAAGTAATAAAGCATATAAAGCAATAAATAAGAAATTAATTATTTTTTATTTTTTTAATTTTTGTTAAAAAATATTTTTTTAATTGAAGCAATCATGCTACAATCTCCAACAATGGTGACAAAAATTTGATTGCTTGTCGTTATATTATCAAATAAAATTTAAAATCGATCTTACTATTAATTAGGATAATGGTGAGTGGGATATCGATTTTCTCAAGAATTGAAGACTAAGTTGTGTTTAATTTTTTTAAAAAATAAAATTTTTAATTAATTTTTAAAATAAAATTTTAAATAAGTAAATTAAAGAGAAATAATTTAAATTAAGTAAATTAAAATAAAAGAAGATAAATAATTAATTAATTAGGGTTTAAAAATTAATAAAGAATAAGAAAAAAAGTTGTCTAGGGTTTCAGTTTCATCTTTTAATATTCAAGTTTATAATTGATTCATGCAATATTTTTATTATCAATATGCAATCTTATGAGATGTATGTTCCCTAGATCTGATTCTAACATAACCTATTCTACTGAGCATGTACCATATCTAACATGATCATGACTCATCTCATAGATATAGACTATTTAGATCATGCAATCAAAGAATATAAACATAATTTATAACTCATCCTAATCTGAGTATAGATCATATCTATCTGTGAACATGATCTATCTCCTTAGGTATAAATTACAAAAAATTAAATATTAAAATATAGATCTTGCAATTTATCCTAAGTTGAGCACAGACCGTATCTTTCCATGATCACGATCTATCTCTTTAGTTATAAATTATAAGAAATTCAATATTAAAGCATAAATAAGAAAGGCATGTAAAAGATGAAGAAGTTTTATTGCCCAATAAAAAGAAAGACAGGATTCAAATTACAAACTCTCATACTTGGAAGATTTTTCTTACTCTCCTGGACACGAGATCTCTAACCGTACATAGATTTGATCTTGCTAACTTTTAGTATATTGGAATCTCCTAGATAAAAGAAAAAGAAAAAGAAAGAAAAAAAGAAAGAAGAAAAGAGAAAAGGAGAAGAGAAGAGAGAGAGAAAAGGAGAGAGAGAGAGGTAATTTCCCCCATAAGGAAGGTTCTTTTTTAATTTGCCCCACAAGGGAGCTCTTTGAAGGTCTGTTTGCTCTTTGGCATAACAGGATTTAAATAGATGAAAAATAGAGATTTTTGAGTCCTTGTTGGACTCAAATCAGAGTCTGGATTGACTTCATCACCTAGAAAACATTTCTAGCCATTGGATCTTTCATCAAAGGCCTGAAATCCATCAAGAATCTGCTGTTAATCACCTGATCAACCCTTTGATTGAATCTAGACCGTCGAATTGAAGCCATGAGTGTTTTTGCCTATCAGATCGTGCCAGTGATGCCTTGAAAATCCTATATCAAACCAAAAATCAACCCTGACTGTTGGATGTCAATTGGAAGAGATGAGAGCCATCGAATGACACTCAACTGTGTCGTTGGACCTTGTAGACCGAGCATCATGAAGACTGTAGTGAATCTGCAGCCACCGCGCCACCTGAAATTACAAAATTAACCCTATATTCTATAATAAAAATTTTGTAGACCCTTTAAGGGTCTACACGCACTGACTCAGCCGTTAGTCCATGGTGGACTGCGTGGTTTTCTGACGTCAGGATGACATCAAGGCTGGAGGGGAAGCAGGCTGAATGGGCTATTTTCGCATGTGGGCTGCTTGCGGGCTGCTGCTGGCGGACCGAGCTAGTGCTGGCGAGCAGTCTAGTGCTTGTCGATTTTGCTGAACCGATTCTGGCTGGATTGGTCGATTCAAATGGCCGATTTTTTCTTTCTTCTTTTTTTTAAACTTCTGACCTTCATGACATTTCCAATTTAGCTTTGATTTGCATGAAATTTGATCCATTTGAACCTATAAATCAAGCTCTTCGCATCGATAGGCATCTTTCCTATAAAACATCAATAAAAGCATCAAGTTTTTAAATAAATATTAAATATTATATTATTTAATGCTTTTATTTAAAAATTTATGATAATTATCAAGGGTCCTTTAAATAGTTATTGGAGGGGAGGATCCTTTGTTGTCAATTGATATGGGACTATGATCGGCATATGTGGAGGAATCTCGGTGTAGATCAATTTAAAACATTACTGGGTCATGTTAAATAGAGTTTTCTATGAGTTCTGGTCATCTGGCCGTCAAATGGGAATCCAAAGGCTCAAAAAAATATCAAAAAAACCTTTTTATCAACCCAAATTTAGTCAGAATGGCTTCTAGCCATCCAATTGAGTTTGATGGGGGAATTCCAACTATTAGATGGCACTTAGGAGGTTTAGATCGAATCTAGGGCTTTTGTTAGCCATCGGATTATGTTTTGGGAGAGATTTGGCTACTGGATCTTAGCCAAGAGCACTGTGAATTATTGGATGGCGCAATAGATGCTGGTGGATTTTGAATCAAAATAGGAAACAATGCCACCCATCCGATCTTGATCGAGAATGACCTGGACTATTCGATGGTGCAATACTATGCAGATAGACTACTATGGATCGAGCTTGCTGAAGACTTGGGCCAATCAGCATGCATTTTGTCTGCAAAATGACTAGAATACCCTTGAATCTTGGTCCATAGTGAGTCGCATGATTTGTGACATCATGCTGATGTCACCTAGGTTGGGTGTTGGGCTGGATTGGCTCTCAAATGCACGTGGGCTTGCGAGCTGGTGGGTTGCTACGGGTTGGCCTGATGCACTTAATCGGATGCTGGGCTATGCTTAGTTGAACTGGGCGAGTTTTAGGCAAACTAATTGGTTGAATCACTTTTCTTTTTTTTTAATTTATTTTTCTTTTTTTTAAATATTCGTATTAGAGTCAATTTATATTGGATTCGCTCCAAATTTGCTACATTTTAATCAAAAAAATAAGTTCTTTTTTTTGATAAATATTTTTTAATAAATACATAAAATATTAATTTTAAAAAATTAATTTATAAATTAATATTTTTATTAGTAAATTTATGATAATTATCACATCCTCTAACTTAAGCTTTGCTCATCCTTGAGTAAAAAAAGAATTTAGTTTTAGATATCTTTTATGCTTAGAATTTCGAATTTCACCTAGCAATTGTTAAAACAGCCATTGATGTCTGATAGAGCATAAACAAGATTTGTCATTGGGATATTAATACTTATAAATATTAAAATTAAGTGAAGAACGTACATTAAATTCTTCTAAACTTTTTCTAAATTATCCCTACCTTTATGTTTAAATCATCTAAACTTTCATATAGACAACTATATTATTACTTTTGTTCTTTATTTATTAATATTTTTTATTTATATTATCCATTTTTTGATGCAAATATCGTTGCTTACTTAGGCAATGGAATTCAGTTACTTGATGAAAAATTAATATTTTTTTTAATATTATATCATTATTGAGTGTCTTAATCCCTTAAGCTTTCTCTTTGATCCATATAGCGAGTCTTGGATCAATGACTCTCAAACTAGTTGACTTTAGGGCACTAGATATAAAATATTCCTTAGGCTTACTAGCTCGAATCAAATAGTTTATGAGTTAAGACTAGCTTTACAATGAGTTTCTTTACTCTTTCCCTCTTTTGATGCAAAACTTAATACTTGCTTAGGCAAAGAGGCCTAGTTACTTAGTGAGAAGTACTTGAAAACTATTTTATTTTAAATATAATTTTTATGAAGAAATGTATAATTATCCTACATAAGCCCATAAAAATTAGACTCTTCTTTTGAAGGGAAATCCTGATTTCCCGGTCCAGGTTCGTCCAGATCTGATTAGATCAAGAGATATATTTCAAAAAATTTTCTCTTGATCTCAATCAGATCTTGATAAGTTTCAGATCTGATTCTTATTATTTTAATAAATAAAATAAAATAAGATAAATTAAATCAAATTTAATTTACCTGATTTGGGTAATCCTATTACCCTGTAGATGATCCTGATTGCAGCGGAAGGTTCTGGATCTTAGCCACGCAAGCGCCTGGCCTCTACCGGTATCCACTCGGGTTGGATCTGGAGATCCTCTTCTTCTCTATCACACCTCCAAAAATCAGATCTGGATCTGATCTGGAGGATCTTCAAAACTCTTTTGAAGATCTGCAGTCGTCCTTTTGCAGCAGCGCAGCCTTCTTGCTTTTGATCGCCTTTCCTTGATCTGAATCGCACCAACCTAAGTCCAAAACACCTTTTGGACGTGGAGAGCAAGGGGAGAAGAAGCTATGGCATGGAGAAGGAGGGGAGAGGCAGCCTTGGGGCATGGGGTTTCTCAATTGAATTGCATTCACTTAGAATTAGGGTTGGGCGCAGGGTCTTATTTATAGACCTCTTGTGATCCAACTCCTCTTCCTCTCAACCAATCACAACCCTTTGTGAAATCAGATCTAAATCTGATTGGTTGGAAATAGAGACCCCTGGATTCCTCCTTAGAGGGCGCCTAAGACCAGTCAAACTGGATTCTTAGTAGAACTCTAATTGGAATCCAAAAGGGAGGTGGAGTCCTTGTCCAACAAGGACTCCTAGGCGCCTCCTACTTGGGCTCACGCCACCCTTGGCGTGCGCCCTTCTCCTTGCCAGGTTCTGGCAGGGGGACAGGCCCCCACCAGCTCTCCAATAGGTGCATGACATGTGGTCAAAAGTCAAAGGGTCAATGGTCAACGTTTGACCAGTCAAAGGTAGACTTTTGACCAAAGTCAAAGAACAAGAAATGGCAGGTGACCAAAAATGGCAGGTAATGTCTTACAAAATAAGACAACCTATTTCTGACTTGGACAACCTCCAGTCAGACCATATGAAGGCCTCTGATTGAGCACAAACTCCTTTGGCTCAGTCAGGACAACTTATTTATGATAGTAAAAGAAGAACGTTAGGTTCAATCGAGTGCTAGCACGATTTCCTTGAACCTAATTGAATCTCATTCAGATCAATTGAACTAGATCAGTTCAATTGATGATCACCAGATTCAAACCCTTGTTTGTGTGACCCAGTTAGGTTCAGTTCTGTATGGTAATGGGATATGTCATGATCTCTATCATAGACATCATCGAAACTCCTTTCGATGGATCAGAACTCTTCTGATTCGAACAGCTAGAATGATCGATCATCTAAATCATTCTAATTGCTCCCAAAATCCACCAGTGACACCTAGCAGTATATGGTGGCAACCCATCAGAGCTGAATGCGAACCTCTTGGTGCAGCTACCTGTGTGATTCAAGTTCTTCTATCTTGAGCCCCGATCAGATTAGGGTTAAGGTGAAACTCGTCAAACCCTAGTCTCTGTCATATGATGTAATCATTCGATTCGAGTCCAATGTGAAAATCTAAATAGAAACTCTTTCTATTATTTCACTCTACCATGGCCATGGGCTTCTGGACTTGATTCTCATGATCATCATAGGGCTGCTCCTCTACCACCGAGGTAGATAGATTCCATCTTGATGCAATCCAGTTCCTACAATGAACATGCTATAGCCAACATACACCTCAGGGTTCCATATGGCTAGGAGACCGAGTAATGGTGTAGTCAAACTATAACACCCTCAAGGTGAACTGCCGATGCATCTCAGGTCAAAGAACCAGACACACTACTGCAGCATCGAGTCAGTCATTGACGAGAAGGTAGACTTCCTAATGACTACTCGAGGTGGTCACGCTCAGTGCCCTCGTTCTCTAACGAGTACCTGTACTCTCGCTCCGGTGTCTCCACACCGTAGACTCAAGACTCATCTACTAAAGAGAAGCGATCGTACACCAACCTTCCGGATCAATCACCATCCTCGTGATGATCCTATGGTCGGGAGCTGTTTATGAGTTAATAATGATTATTCATGTCTTAAATTTTCAACTCTTGAAAATATGAATTATCATTACCATTAACTCAAAGGATGTATCACAGACACTAAATACACATGTGTGATAGAAAATAACCCATTTTATTAATTATAGTCAAAATTATAATTTTGCCCCTAGAAGTGTATTACAAGTGTCAGCCAATTCTGGCTTCTAGGGCACATATATCTAACAATCTCCCACTTGTCCTAAAGCCAATTGGCTACAAGTCTAAGTCCCATCTTCTCAAGGTGGGCTTCGATCTTCTGCTGGCCCAACGGCTTTGTAAGTGGGTCTGCCACATTATCTGCGGAGTTGACTCTCTTGACCTCAACGTAACCTTTCTCAAGGTAATCGCGGATGAGATGATATCACCGTTTGCTAGGAACTCTTCCAGCACAAACAGTCTGCCAGATGTCGACTTTCGATCATCTATATCGGACATGAAGTCCGAGTCTGTGTATCCCTGGAACTTGGAGTTCTCCGTTACCAAAGACCAACATCATATCCTTAGTTCTTCTCAAGTACTTAAGGATACATTTCACAGAAGTCCAGTGTTCTTCACCTGGATTTGACTGATATCTGCTTGTGACACTCACAGCATGGGCTATATCAGGTCGTGTACATAGCATGGCATACATGAGGCTCCCTATTGCAGAAGCATAAGGGATCTTGCTCATGCGTTCTATTTCCTCAGGTGTGCTGGGGCACATCTTCTTGGAAAGATGAATACCATGTCTGAAGGGTATTAATCCCCTCTTAGAGTTTTCCATACTAAACCTCTTTAGTACTTCCTCTATGTACATCTTCTGTGAAAGTCCTAGCATCCTATTCGGTCTATCCCTATAGACCTTAATTCCTAGAATAAAGGATGCTTCACCTAGGTCTTTCATGGAGAATTCCTTGGACAACCACATCTTGACTGATGTCAACATGGGAATATCATTCCCAATAAGGAGGATGTCATCCACGTACAATACGAGGAAGACAACAGCGCTCCCACTGACCCTTTTGAAAACACATGGTTCCTCTTCATTTTTGATGAAACCAAACTTTTTGATCACATCATTGAAACGAGTGTTCCAGCTCCGAGATGCTTGCTTAAGTCCATATATGGACCTTTGCAGCTTGCAAACCTTGTGATCAGTATCACTGGATGTGAAACCTAGCGGCTGTTCCATATAGATATCTTCCTCAAGATATCCATTTAGGAATGCCGTTTTCACGTCCATTTGCCATATTTCATAATCGAAATAGGCTGCAACAGGCAAGCAATGTGCGGATGGATTTTAGCATAGCTACCGGGGAAAAGGTATCCTGATAGTCAATGCCTTCACGTTGACTATAACCTTTTGCCACCAGTCTAGCCTTGAATGTCTCCACATTCCCATCTGCACCAATCTTTCTCTTGAAGATCCATTTACACCCAATAGGTACTATACCTTCTGGTGGATCTACCAAGGTCCAGACTTGGTTTGAGTGCATCGAGTCGAATCTTCTGACTTCATTGCCTCAAGCCATTTCTCGGAGTCGATATCTGATATCGCCTCGTTGTAGGTTTTGGGATCATCACCATGAGCACCATTACCTATGAGGAACATTTCCTCTACGTCCTCTGAAATAATACCTAAGTATCTTTCAGGGGGACGGAAAACTCTTTCCGATCTACGAGGTGGAGGAGGTAGTGTTCTTATTGGCTCAACCTGATTTGGTTCCACTTGGTCCTTAGCTCGTTCTGCTTGTGAGACTTTCTCATCAAGCTTAATCTGCTTTCCAATGCCGCTATCTTGAATAAACTATTTTTCAAGAAATATGGCATGTCGACTCACAATCACATTGTGGTCTTCTGGAATGTAGAAATAGTATCCTAATGACTCTTTAGGATATCCTATGAATCGAGCTCTAAAGGACCTAAACTCTAACTTGTCCGCTTGTTGTCTTTTGACATGAGCCGGACAACCCCAAATTCTGAGATGACTCAGACTTGGTTTCTTACCGTGCCATATCTCATACGGTGTGGTAGGAACGGTTTTAGAGGGAACCCTATTCAGTAGAATAGATTGAAGTTAATAATGAATGTCCCCAAAGAAAATCAGGGAGGTCTGTGAAGCTCATCATGGATCGAACCATATCCAATAGAGTCCGATTTCTCCGTTCTGAAACCCCGTTGAGTTGAGGTGTTCCTGGTGGAGTCCATTGAGAGACTATGCCATTTTCCTTAAGATAGTCTAGGAATTCCCGGCTAAGGTATTCACCTCCTCGATCTGATCGAAGAACCTTAATGGGTTTTCCAGTTTGTTTTTCTACTTCATGTCTGAATTCTTTGAACTTTTCAAAAGCTTCAGACTTGTGTCTCATAAGATACACATACCCATACCTAGACAGATCATCGGTAAAGGTAATGAAGTAGACAAAATTGCCTCTAGCCGGCACATCAAATGGGCCGCACACATCAGTATGTACTAGGGCAAGGAGATCTGTGGCCCTCTCCCCATGTCCAACAAAAGGGAGTTTAGTCATTTTGCCTTGAAGACAAGATTCACAAGTTGGATATGACTCAAAAGTCAATGGACTCAATAGCCCATTTTTCTCCAATTTGTTGAATCCTATCTTCTGCTATATGACCTAATCTCAGGTGCCATAGATATCTGTCGTTTGGACTATCCCTAGGTCGTTTGGCATTCACGTTTTGCTCGATAGTTAAAACAGGTACATCAATATGCAACTGATAAAGACCATTAACAAGGAAACCATTTGCAATTTTATTTCTTTCATAAAGAATGTTACAATGGTCCTTAAAGAAGGTGATCACATAACCTTCTTGTGCTAAGCATGAAACAGAAATCAAATTCCTGCTAGCTGCAGGCACATAATAACAGTCTTTTAAAACTAAGTCTAAACCAGATGGTAATCGAAGAGGGTATGTTCCCACGGCTACTGCAGCAACTCTTGCTCCATTACCGATGCGTAGGATCATGTCTCCATCCCTCAGCCTCCTGCTATCCTCAAGACCCTGCATAGAAGTGCACAGATGAGCACTAGAACCAGAGTCAAGCACCCAACTGGATGCAGAAGAAACCGTAAGGTTAGACTCAATAACGAGCATACCTCCAGAAGGACCTTCCTTCTTGTTCTTCAGGGTGGCCAGGTAAGTAGGGCAGTTCCGCTTCCAATGGCCGTCGCTGTTGCAATGGAAACACTTTCCTTTGCCATCGACCTTTTTCTTCGGTTCTGCCTTCTTCTTCTTTGATCCTTCCACCTTTTGCTTTTTCACAGACTTCTTTTTCTTTCCATAAGACTTTCTTTTGGAAGAAGTCCGTTCCATAGCAAGAACTGAGCCTTTAGAACCTTTCATAGAAAGCTCAGCGGTAACCAGCATATTCATTAACTCGGCCAAGGAATTTTGAAGTTTATGCATGTGGTAATTCATGATGAATTGCCCATATGCATCAGTCAAGGATTGCAGAATAATATCGTTCTGCAGATCCAAGTCCAACTTCACACCGAGCTTCTCAAGCTCTTCCATGTCCTTGATCATTGTCAGACAGTGATCTTGGACTGACTGCCCATCACGCATCTTAGCCTTAAAAAGTCATTTTGTGACTTGATATTTGGCTGCGCGACTCTGTTCACCAAACATCTCCTGCAGGTGAGCCAACATTTGGCGAGCAGTCCCGATATCTTCATGTTGGCGCTGGAGCTCATCAGACATCGAGCCCAACATGTAATATCTGGCCTTATTATCTTCGTCAATCCATTTTTCCAGAGACGCTCTCTGTTCAGTGGATGGACGGGCTGGTAAGGTGGGAGGGTCCTGGTCCAAAACATGGGTTAACTTCTCTGAACCCAAAATAATTTTGTAGTTCCTGAGCCAATCTTTATAATTGGGTCCAGTCAGTCTATGTGTGTCCAGGATACGTGCCAATGGGTTGGACGCAGACATTTTCCTGTAGAGAGTCAAAGATTCTAGTTAGATACTGTAATTTTGACTTGACCAATTTGTTTAGGGATTTTATTTTTAAACAAATTAGCTCCCACTATTTTCTCGGATCCCTACACTCCCTCTGTAGAGATGCGAAAATCTCCATGCGATTGAATGATTTCTAGTGGGTGGTGCGGTCTCACCAACTGACTCATCACCTCACCTAACAGTTATTGGTGATGGGTTAGCCAATGAGTGAACAACTCTTGTTCAATGATTCTCTAATCATGGTGCACCCAAACTTGGTCTCTAATTCATGAATCTCACCGTATCCGGAAATATTGATCCACTCCTTAGTTAAGTCAGACCCACCATTTGCATAGACTGGGTTCCTAATTGAGTCTCTCACCGTATCCGGAAATATTGAGCCCAACTCATCCTCCAGCCCATAGCATCCAATGCCTAATAGACATGGTTGCATCTTCCCGGTGCAACTGAGCCACTGTATCCAGCCGAGAACAATCAACCCCGGGAAGGGCCCGCACATCTACAATGGTGGAAGACCTCAGACTTAATCTTTTCTTAGGGAGAATTGATTCAGGTCTCATTAAACTAGACTTGGCTTAGTCATAACAATTATGACTAACCTAGTGGCATGGGTTAGCTCGGATTATTGACCACCTCAGATCAGAACTGTGTCAACAGATATGGCCAGGTAAGTGAGACCGGTGGAAGGAATATGCCATTAACTCGCACAAGAACGCATTCAGGTCGAGTAGCTTCCAATTAAAAACCAGTCGGTCATCTATGCCAAACTTACCTTAGACACCAAATTGTTGAGTCAGAACCAATTGGGTTAGCCTACAATCCAGACTCTAACCTCTGAGCCTAATTAGGTCTTGCTTGATCGTGACTCGATCTTGACCCAGACTTAATCCTATTAGGCTGGTCAATTTAAGCATTGTTGATCCCATCTAACCAACTCTTGATTCGGTTTGATCAACCGCTTAGACCTAATTGAGCTACCCAAGCCCGAACCCAGTATTATGAATATGTCTTAGATCTGAAATTCTCAATTTTAGACCTAATTAATATTCCATAAACTTAATTCTTAATTAAGTTGGGTTCATAAACAAAATATGCACAATAAATCCTAGGGTTTCAGGATCTAGGGTTTTGCAGAAAGTAAGTTTTGGGTTTCTGATTAAGGACGAACACGCAGCACCCCTACACGTCATAAGAACACCCCATCGAATGGGAAGAGAGGGCCTTTAAACCCTTCTTCGTTCTTATGACCGGACGGCCAAGAGGAACGCCTTAATCAGGAACATGTAAATCTACAAAACAGTTATAGATCTATATCATATATCTCATATACAAATTTAGATCTAATCAAGGCATATTTTGCATACATCTCATGTATCAAATCATGCATGTTTTCAGATCTAAATTATCTCATAATAATCTAAAAAATTAGATTTAAATTGATCTAATCAAAATAAATTCTAATCTAGACAATTATGTAGAACTATTCTACAACTAGTCTAGACATGCATCAATCATATCTCATATGATATTTAAAATTAAATAATTTTTATTTGCTGTTTATCAGATGTTATTATAACACTTATAATATCAGAAAAATAGTAAATAAGAAGATCTAAAATATGATTTAATCAGATTAAATCAAAGACATGCAAAACTATTCTATAGAACTATTCTATTCTAGAACTAGTCATGCATATCTTCATGTTCTTAGATCCAAATCATTTAATTTTAATTTTTCTGATTTCAGATCTGATCACATCTCATGTGACATCTGAAATCACTTTATTTTCTAATTAAAATAAAATTAAAATCAGATCTAAACAATTTAGAACCATGGCTCTGATACCAGTTGAAGGGAAATCCTGATTTCCCGGTCCAGGTTCGTCCAGATCTGATCAGATCAAGAGATATATTTCAAAAATTTTTCTCTTGATCTCAATCAGATCTTGATATGTTTCAGATCTGATTCTTATTATTTTAATAAATAAAATAAAATAAGATAAATTAAATCAAATTTAATTTACCTGATTTGGGTAATCCTATTACCCTGTAGATGATCCTGATTGCAGCGGAAGGTTCTGGATCTTAGCCACGCAAGCGCCTGGCCTCTACCGGTATCCACTCGGGTTGGATCTGGAGATCCTCTTCTTCTCTATCACACCTCCAAAAATCAGATCTGGATCTGATCTGGAGGATCTTCAAAACTCTTTTGAAGATCTGCAGTCGTCCTTTTGCAGCAGCGCAGCCTTCTTGCTTTTGATCGCCTTTCCTTGATCTGAATCGCACCAACCTAAGTCCAAAACTCCTTTTGGACGTGGAGAGCAAGGGGAGAAGAGACTATGGCATGGAGAAGGAGGGGAGAGGCAGCCTTGGGGCGTGGGGTTTCTCAATTGAATTGCATTCACTTAGAATTAGGGTTGGGCGCAGGGTCTTATTTATAGACCTCTTGTGATCCAACTCCTCTTCCTCTCAACCAATCACAACCCTTTGTGAAATCAGATCTAAATCTGATTGGTTGGAATAGAGACCCCTGGATTCCTCCTTAGAGGGTGCCTAAGACCAGTCAAACTGGATTCTTAGTAGAACTCTGATTGGAATCCAAAAGGGAGGTGGAGTCCTTGTCCAACAAGGACTCCTAGGCGCCTCCTACTTGGGCTCACGCCACCCTTGGCGTGCGCCCTTCTCCTTGCCAGGTTCTGGCAGGGGGACAGGCCCCCACCAGCTCTCCAATAGGTGCATGACATGTGGTCAAAAGTCAAAGGGTCAATGGTCAACGTTTGACCAGTCAAAGGTAGACTTTTGACCAAAGTCAAAGAACAAGAAATGGCAGGTGACCAAAAATGGCAGGTAATGTCTTACAAATAAGACAACCTATTCTGACTTGGACAACCTCCAGTCAGACCATATGAAGGCCTCTGATTGAGCACAAACTCCTTTGGCTCAGTCAGGACAACTTATTTATGATAGTAAAAGAAGAACGTTAGGTTCAATCGAGTGCTAGCACGATTTCCTTGAACCTAATTGAATCTCATTCAGATCAATTGAACTAGATCAGTTCAATTGATGATCACCAGATTCAAACCCTTGTTTGTGTGACCCAGTTAGGTTCAGTTCTGTATGGTAATGGGATATGTCATGATCTCTATCATAGACATCATCGAAACTCCTTTCGATGGATCAGAACTCTTCTGATTCGAACAGCTAGAATGATCGATCATCTAAATCATTCTAATTGCTCCCAAAATCCACCAGTGACACCTAGCAGTATATGGTGGCAACCCATCAGAGCTGAATGCGAACCTCTTGGTGCAGCTACCTGTGTGATTCAAGTTCTTCTATCTTGAGCCCCGATCAGATTAGGGTTAAGGTGAAACTCGTCAAACCCTAGTCTCTGTCATATGATGTAATCATTCGATTCGAGTCCAATGTGAAAATCTAAATAGAAACTCTTTCTATTATTTC
>QRFJ01004461.1:0-24002 GCA_006176705.1 Cocos nucifera
TATTTATCCGATGGGTCCAGATCTAGTACTAGTATTTGACCTGTTTATCCACCCAGGCCCGATCAACCATGATATAAATGGATAGGATCTGAATATTTAGTATCCAGATCCGATAGACTCGAAACCTGAATTATATATATAATATAATATAATAATATTATATATAAATATTAAAATTATTTTGAGCCCTAAAATTATTTAAAATCCTAATCTATTTTAGATCCCTCTCTCCCTCTCTGTCTCTCGATCGACGCTGATGACGCCTCTCCCCGCCTTTTCCTCTTTATCATGAGGTCCACTCGCCGATGGGGTACAGCCAGATCCCGATCTCACTCGCGCCCCCTCTCTCCCTCTCTGTCTCTCGATCGATGCCGACGGTGCCTTTCCCCACCTCTCCCTCTCTCAATCCCTCCCCCTTCTCCCTCTCCGCTGCGAGGTCCGCTCGCTGGCGGGCTGCGACCGGACCCCGATCTTTTTCGAGCCCTCTCACCACTCTCCCTCTCTTAGTCTCCCTCCCTCAGTCTCTCCCTCTCTTTGTCCCTTCCCGCCTCCCTCTCTCTCCCTCCCCACCTCTCCCTCTCCATTGTGAGGTCCGCTCGCCAATGGGCCACGGCCAGACCCTGATCTCACCCATGCCCCCTCCTCTCTCTTCCTCTCTCAATCTCCCTCTCTCTCCATCACTCCCTCTCTCAGTCCCTCCCTCCCTCCCTCTCCGTCGTGAGGTCCGCTCCTCGGCGGGCCTCAACCAAATCCCGATCTCGTCCACGCCTCTCCAACACCATCCCCATCCGGCACTCTCTCCCTCTCTCAATCTTCCTTTCTCAATCTCTCAGTCCCTCCCCATCTCTCGCTTTCCACTGCGAGATCCGCTCGCTGACGGATCACGGCCAGACCCCGATCTCACCCGTGCCTCTCCGATGCCATCCCCATCCGGCATCCGGACTAGTGAGCCATCTCTCCCCATCCACCGTAGTGTCTTATCTTCCTCCACTCCCTCCCTCTATGGGTCTCGAAATCAGGTCCGGATATCCATGATCCATTCGGATCCGGATTTGGTCCTTCTAAGCCAGACTCATTAGGTATTCGGGTTCAGATCCAATACCAGTAATTAAAATCAAGTCTGGATTTGGATATTCAAGTTCTGATCCGAATCCGATCCGTTGACAGATCTAGAAAGAGGTTGGTAAAAATATAAAGGGTGGATTCCGAATTACTCCCCAATCTTTATTTCTTTAAAAAAAATATAAGATGTTTTAGAAGTTAACAGAATAATAATAATAATAATAATAAAGGACGTCTCTCTCTTAAGGAATCCAGCTAGAGGGAGGGCTACTCATGAGCGCGGGAGAATGCACATTTTAGCATAGAAAAATTCTTTTGACTTCCAAATTATAGATTCCAGACAAAAGAACGAGGGAAAAAATTGGAGATAAAACGTAATTGTCGAATAAATCACAAGCTCTAGAAAGAATAAAATTGCTTCCGCAGGTTTTGCTTTGCAATTGAAAGACGACAAAATTTCCAATGTTCCAGTCATATCATATTTCAACCAAAACAGAGCAACAGTTCATGATCTATAGCTATGATTTGTGTTAAGTGTTATAACTTTCGGAAATTTTCAGATGAACAGTCAGAGATTCCCTGCTCTAATCATCTCATCTCAGATATAATAAACTCACCGCTACAGAACAGCTAGCACCTTAAGCAATCAGAGAATCCATATACTATATAGCGTTATGATGCAATGATGCTGATAATATAGTTAAAATACACATCAACTGCATAATTGGTTCTAAAATATGCTACTTAGATGCCACAATCATTTGCATAGTATATAATCACTGAGAGATTCTCCTCCAATGCCTGTAATCAGCTCTTAATATAGAAAGGAGATGGAAGATCATGGGAACATGGTGCCTAGGAATTTAATAAAAGGTGAACATACTCAGAGCATCTCTTAGCAAGCAATGCACCTTTCCAGTAGATATTTTAGTAGGATTCAGTTATGCAAACATAATAAATAGTTACCTTGCATCCTCATCCTCCCCCAAAACCCAATGCAAAAGGAAAAGCTAATTGTAATATTGATGAGCATTTAAATAAATCCAATCATGCACAAGAAGCCTCGTATGCAGTGTCATGTCCATGAGCCCAGTCCATGTAGAGAGATTATTTGCTTCCAGGAAGGAGATGAATCCGAACCGAAATTAGCTGAACTTGGGCTAGTGGTGTCATTTTCTGCTTCGACCTCACATGAACACACTTCACGTGCACTTTCCTCTCCTTACCAATAGATGAAGCAACTTGTACCGGTGGTCTCCAACTATCTGGAAGAAAAAGCCACCCACCACATCACTCTAAATCATCAAATCACTGTACCAGACCCCTTTATCCATATTCCAAGTTACTTACTCAAGATCTCCATGATGCAAGGCCAAAACTCGATATAACTTCATTTCTACTCCTTGTGGCTTATCGTCCCTTGCTGCAAGCTATTCCAAATAATTCATTAGTCCACCATATTTATGATCATTACCATTTCTTTCATCCATAACACAAGATGTTCCCGACTGTTATTAATCATCATGGCCAGGGGAAGATGCAGTTGATAACAAATTTTATAGGACCACGTTGAATATCGCATCCTTCTGATCACCAAATTTAATGCATACCTTCATGTCTTGTGCAGATGCTTATAGGACCAAGATAGGCTTTGTTGGGAATAAATCCTGCTCCCACTGAAGTCCAGTCTGATGCTTAGCCTAATACAACTGGTAATCACGAAAAAGTTTCGAGCGAAAATTCTCCCTCCAGCAGCCGAACCCCAGCCGAACTCCTTTAGTAGCTGAATTCCTCCAGTGGTCGAATCCCTCTAGGACTCCCTCCAATGGCCGAACCCCAACTAAACTCCTTCAAGTGGCCGAACTCCTCCAGCGGCTGAACCCCTCCTGAACTTCTCCAGCGGTCGAATCCCTTTCAAACTCCTAAAGTGGCCGAACTCTATCCGGACTTCTCCATCAGTTGGACTCCTTTCGGACTTCTCCTTCAGTCATATTTTTCCTTCCGGACTTCTCCTTCAATCAAATTCTTCCAAGAGCCGAACTCCTTTTGGACTTCTCCTTCAATCGGATTCCTCCAGAAGCTGAATTCTTTCCAGACTTCTCCTTCAATTGGATTCCTACATGAGCTGAACTTCTCCTTCAATCAGATTCCTCCAGGAGCCGAATTTCTTCCGGACTTCTCCTTCAGTTGGATTTTTCTTCCAGACTTCTCCTTCAGTCGGATTTCTTTAGGAGCCAAACTTCTTTCGGACTTCTTCTTCAGTCAAATTTCTCCAGAAGCCGAATTCTTTCAAGACTTCTCCTTCAGTCGGATTTTTCAGGAGCCGAACTCCTTCCGAACTTCTCCTTTAGTCAAATTCCTCCAGGAGCTGAACTTTTTTCGGACTTCTCCTTCAATCAGATTTCTTTAGGAGCCGAACTCCTTTCGGACTTCTCCTTCAATCAGAGATAAGATCTCTTCTGAGAGATAAGATCTCTTCTGAGAGATCGAGTCAACCTCGGCTAGAGATAAGATCTCTCCCGAGCAACCGAGTCAACCTCGGCGAGAGATAAGATCTCTCCCAAGCGATCGAGTCAACCTCGGCTAGAGATAAGATCTCTCCCGGACGACCGTTGACAACCTCGGCCAGAGATAAGATCTCTCCCAAATGACCGAGTCAACCTCGGCTAAAGATAAGATCTCTCCCAAGCGACCAAGTCAACCTCGGCGAGCTATAAGATCTCTCTCAAGCGACCGACCTAACCTTGACTAAAGATAAGATCTCTCCGGAGCGAACATTGACAACCTCAGCCAAAGATAAGATCTCTTCTGAGCGATCGAGTCAACCTTGGCTGGAGATAAGATCTCTCCCCAGCGATCGTTGACAACCTCGGCTAGAGATAAGATCTCTCCCGAGCAGCCGAGTCAACCTCGGCTAGAGATAAGATCTCTTCCGAGCAACCGAGTCAATCTCGGCTAGAGATAAGATCTCTCCCAAGTGAAAGTCTCGTTCACAAAGGACGAGATGAGGGGAGAGGCCCTGACAGTGGCCCTTATATGCCCCCATAGTCCGTTAAGAATAGGAGGAGAACCTCGTCCTAATGCGAGCAACAACCTCGATTAGAGATAAGATCTCTTCCGAGCGAAGGCCTCATTCGCAAAGGATGAGATTGGGGGAGAGGCCCTGATAGCGGCCCTTATGTGCCCCATAATCCGTTAAGAACAGGAGGAAAACCTCGTCCTAACGCGAGCAACAACCTCGACTAGAGATAAGATATCTCCGAGCAACCGAGATAACCTCGGCCAGAGATAAGATCGAGGACAACCTCGGCCAGAGAGAGATCTCTCTCGAGCAACCTCGGCCAGAGATAAGATCGGGACAACCTCGGTCAGAGATGAGATCTCTCCTGAGCGACCGAGACAACCTCGGCTGGAGATAAGATCTCTCCTCGAGTGACCGAGATCAACCACGGCTAGAGATAAGATCTCTCACGAGCGATCATTGACAACCTCGGCCAGAGATAAGATCGGAGACAACCTCATCCTGAGATCAGATCTCTTCCGAGCGTCCGTATTAACCTCAACTACAGAAAATGAGAACTCCCCCGCAACCTGACTATAGAGACAATCCCCCCTTGATCGCCTCCGAGGATATTGCTCAACCTCCGACCTCAATTGCAGCGGACGACGCCTACCTCAACCTTGGTTGGAGATGAAATCTTCCTTAGGCCTCAACTTCGACATCAACTTTGGCTGGAGATGAAATCTCCCCTTCGAGCTTCGACCTAAACCAGCACAGAGCCCAGAAGAGGACTTCGGCAATTGCCTTTTCTGCACTCCCTTCCCTCGAGTTTCGAACTCAGGAGTGGGGGGGACAATTATTGGGGATAAATCCCGCTCCCACCGAAGTCCAGTTCGGTGCTCAGCCTGAAGTGGCCGGTAGCCACGAAAGAGCTTCCGCGAACGGGCTTTAGCCAAACTCCTCAACCGTCGAGCTTCAGTCGGACTCCCGGAGAGTCGAACTCTCTCCACATTCTTTCAGCCAGACGCCTGCGGAAGCCGAACTCCCTCCAAGCTTTCTCATCGATCGGATTTCTTTAAGAGCCGAACTTCTCCCAGACATCTCCTTCAGCCGACCGAACTCCTCCGCGGCCGAGTTCCTTCCGAATTCCCTAGCGGCCGAGCCTTAGGCGTATTTCTCCAGCCAGACACCTACGAGAGCCGAACTCCCTCCACACTCCTCCAGCCGGACTCCTTCTGAGCTTTCCCTTCGGCCGAACTCCTCTACCAATCCAAACTCCTCTGGACGAACTATCGCCATCAGTCTGCCACAGGCGACGAGATCAGATGACATGGCCGCCACTACTGACGACACCACTCTCTCCGTAACCAATCCCATGCAGTCCATGACCTGCCACTATGGCTGTCACTATCCACCTGACGATGCCTTCCTCTCCGTACCGAACTTCATGCGGCCCCAACGGCTCGCTATCAGGTGGTGTGACCGTCACCATCAATTAAGCTCTGCCTATAAAGGACCCTCCTGATATGTTAACTCTAATCTCTAAGTTCTAAGCTCTCCTCTTCTTCTCTAAGCTCAGCGAAACTCATTTTCGAGCACTCCATTCCTGTAGGCCAGAGCTGACTTGATCGTCGGAGAGTTCTGCCGGAGCCACCCCCCATCGGCTCCGGACTGGACTTTGTTTTGCAGGTCTCCGACGGTGATCTCGTCCACCTTCGCTCCAGTCGATTCTGGCGATGACCAGATTTTGCGTCAACAATATATATATCTGATTCGATATTTGGATGTGTGTGTGTATGAGTAAAAAAATTAAAAAAAAAAAAATGGGGTGCTTTATGCGCCTAAGGGGCTGTAGGCATCAAGCCTCCTATAGGATTTGGAGGATTTAATGCACGGACGCCCCGACCTCTCTTCTACATCTATAAAAAATAATAAATATTAAAATAAATATGATAAAAAAATAAATACGAAAATAAACATAAAACTAAATAAAAGTAGATTATATGTTACTATATTGATGATTTATTTGTGCTTGAAAGTGCAAAAGGTTGAAGGTAATTTTCATGAATAAATACAAACTAATAATAAACTAAATTTCTAGAATAAATACAAACTTAAAATAAATACAAACTACTACGAACTAAATCTGGTCGACTGTAGCCTACTATATATATATATATGTGTGTGTATGTATGTATGTATGTGTGTGTGTGTGTGTATATATATATATATATATATATATATATATATATATATATATGAATAAATTTAGATAAAATCAATTTGGCTCAATCTGATTAGATTAAAACATATAATTTAAAAATCATTAGATATAATCTACTATCTCAAAACTACTTAAATATCAAAAGCTATATTTAAAAACTACTAGCTTATGCATCAAGTGATAAAAAAATATATCTAATTCAATTTTATTCAGGCTATCCAATTTTTGACTACTTAATGCATTAACAGGAGTCTTCAAATCATATGATTTTTTTTATATATAAGTAGTTCTGAGATAATAGATCACGCCTTGAATAATTAATATAAGATTTCTATTATAAAATTTTGATATGATCGGACCTAAGTGCAAATTTGATTGATTTGATTTTAGTTTGATTATATATATATATATATATATATATATATATATATATATATATATATATATATAGTTTGATTATATATATATATGAGAAAGGGCGTGGACGTGGTCACACAAAAACACCAAAACCTGCGGGCTGCTGTAACCGTGTAGCGGAGGGAGCAGCGGAGGGAGCAGCGAAAGCGAGATGGAAATTAAAAGTGGGATTCTGAGCGGCGGCAGGAAAGGCGGGCATGTGGCTCCCAGTGAGCGGGTGAAACCCAATGCCTGCACATGACGCGCAGGCTGCTCCATTCCCTCCGCCTCTACGACCCACAACACCCTCCCGTTTCTTTCCAGCTGGTATTTTCTTCTCGGGCAGACCATAAAGCCAAGTAAGTTGGTCGATCCAATCAATGTGTTGGCAATCCTCTCGGGACTTCAGCGAAGTTCGAACAGCAGTCACGCGGCCTTCAGCTGTTAGTGATCAAGAGAGCAGAATGGTTATTTTAAAATATTAAAAAAAACCTTAATTTATTTTATCAAAAAACTAAAAAAAATTAGACGATGGTAATACATATTTACGACCAGACTTCAGTTTGGATGATTATAACTGTTTTTAGCTGCAAATGGAGACGGCCAAATTATATCCCACACCGCACATACCATGCGGCCTGGCTCTTAATCGGCCTACATCTTAATAATTATTGTGGCATAAGGCCATATTGGCGTATGAAGGGCAGGATATAATTTCTCCTGAAGACAAGAGGTAGGAGCTCGATTTAGACGCGTCTCCACCATCCGCTTAACTTTTATTACTTATTCCACGAGTCTGCCGGGAGCCTAGGCTTTGAACCCAGGTGGAGAGAAGAGCTGTCAATGGGGCGGTCCAAATCCAAGACTCATGGATATTTATCCAACCGATCTGGATCTAGAATTAATATTGGATCCATTTATCCGGACTTAGATTCAGACTCGATAAACCATGATATAAATAAATAGGATCTAGATATTTAGTATCCAGATCCTGATAGATCCGAAGATCCAAATTTTATATATAATATAATATAATAATATTATATATAGATATTAAAATTATTTTGAGCTATTACATCAGATCCAGTGGCCTAAAATCATTTAAAATCCTAGTCTATTTTAAATCCTTCTCTTCCTTTCTATCTCCCTCTCTCCCTCTTTATCTCTCGATCGACGCTGATGACGCCTCTCCCCGCCTTTTCCTCTTTATCATGAGGTCCACTCGCCGATGGGGTACAGCCAGATCCCGATCTCACTCGCGCCCCCTCCCCTCTCTCCCTCTCTGTCTCTCGATCGATGCCGACGGTGCCTTTCCCCACCTCTCCCTCTCTCAATCCCTCCCCCTTCTCCCTCTCCGCTGCGAGGTCCGCTCGCTGGCGGGCTGCGACCGGACCCCGATCTTTTTCGAGCCCTCTCACCACTCTCCCTCTCTTAGTCTCCCTCCCTCAGTCTCTCCCTCTCTTTGTCCCTTCCCGCCTCTCCCTCTCTCAATTCCTCCCCACCTCTCCCTCTCCATTGTGTGGTCCGCTCGCCAATGGGCCACGGCCAGACCCTGATCTCACCCATGCCCCCTCCTCTCTCTTCCTCTCTCAATCTCCCTCTCTCTCCATCACTCCCTCTCTCAGTCCCTCCCCTCCCTCTCCGTCGTGAGGTCCGCTCCTCGGCGGGCCTCAACCAAATCCCGATCTCGTCCACGCCTCTCCAACACCATCCCCATCCGGCACTCTCTCCCTCTCTCAATCTTCCTTTCTCAATCTCTCAGTCCCTCCCCATCTCTCCCTTTCCACTACGAGATCCGCTCGCCGACGGATCACGGCCGGACCCCGATCTCACCCGTGCCTCTCCGATGCCATCCCCATCCGGCATCCGGACTAGTGAGCCATCTCTCCCCATCCGCCGTAGTGTCGTTATCTTCCTCCGCTCCCTCCCTCTATGGGTCTCGAAATTGGGTCCGGATATCCATGATCCATTCGGATCCGGATTTGATCCTTCTAAGCCAGACTCATTAGGTATTCGGGTTCAGATCCAATACCAGTAATTAAAATCGAGTCTGGATTTGGATATTCAAGTTCTGATCCGAATCCGATCCGTTGACAGATCTAGAAAGAGGTTGGTAAAAATATAAAGGATGGGTTCCGAATTACTCCCCAATCTTTATTTCTTTAAAAAAAATATAAGATGTTTTAGAAGTTAACAAAATAATAATAATAATAATAAAGGACGTCTCTCTCGTAAGGAATCCAGCTAGAGGGAGGGCTACTCATGAGCGCGGGAGAATGCACATTTTAGCATAGAAAAATTCTTTTGACTTCCAAATTATAGATTCCAGACAAAAGAACGAGGGAAAAAATTGGAGATAAAACGTAATTGTCGAATAAATCACAAGCTCTAGAAAGAATAAAATTGCTTCCGCAGGTTTTGCTTTGCAATTGAAAGACGACAAAATTTCCAATGTGCCAGTCATATCATATTTCAACCAAAACAGAGCAACAGTTCATGATCTATAGCTATGATTTGTGTTAAGTGTTATAACTTTCGGAAATTTTCAGATGAACAGTCAGAGATTCCCTGCTCTAATCATCTCATCTCAGATATAATAAACTCACCGCCACAGAACAGCTAGCACCTTAAGCAATCAGAGAATCCATATACTATATAGCGTTATGATGCAATGATGCTGATAATATAGTTAAAATACTCATCAACTGCATAATTGGTTCTAAAATATGCTACCTAGATGCCACAATCATTTGCATAGTATATAATCACTGAGAGATTCTCCTCCAATGCCTGTAATCAGCTCTTAATATAGAAAGGAGATGGAAGATCATGGGAACATGGTGCCTAGGAATTTAATAAAAGGTGAACATACTCAGAGCATCTCTTAGCAAGCAATGCACCTTTCCAGTAGATATTTTAGTAGGATTCAGTCATGCAAACATAATAAATAGTTACCTTGCATCCTCATCCTCCCCCAAAACCCAATGCAAAAGGAAAAGCTAATTGTAATATTGATGAGCATTTAAATAAATCCAATCATGCACAAGAAGCCTCGTATGCAGTGTCATGTCCATGAGCCCAGTCCATGTAGAGAGATTATTTGCTTCCAGGAAGGAGATGAATCCGAACCGAAATTAGCTGAACTTGGGCTAGTGGTGTCATTTTCTGCTTCGACCTCGCATGAACACACTTCACGTGCACTTTCCTCTCCTTACCAATAGATGAAGCAACTTGTACCGGTGGTCTCCAACTATCTGGAAGAAAAAGCCACCCACCACATCACTCTAAATCATCAAATCACTGTACCAGACCCCTTTATCCATATTCCAAGTTACTTACTCAAGATCTCTATGATGCAAGGCCAAAACTCGATATAACTTCATTTCTACTCCTTGTGGCTTATCGTCCCTTGCTGCAAGCTATTCCAAATAATTCATTAGTCCACCATATTTATGATCATTACCATTTCTTTCATCCATAACACAAGATGTTCCCGACTGTTGTTAATCATCATGGCCAGGCGAAGATGCAGTTGATAACAAATTTTATAGGACCACGTTGAATATCGCATCCTTCTGATCACCAAATTTAATGCATACCTTCATGTCATGTGCAGATGCTTATGGGACCAAGATAGGCTTCAAGCAAATGCCAGCTGGAACATATTGTTGATTATGGGTAACGTTCCACAATGACATCTGGCAACAGATTTAAAGCACATAAGCTGATATTCATACGCTGGGTGGTGCTCGTCATGTTTTCTTGTCCCAAGAAGCTTTAGCCGTCACACAAGCTCCTCCAAGATATGGCCATACCGTCCTGTTTCCCGTGGAAATTGTAATGCCTTCTACCACCTCTGAAGCATATATAAGTTAGTTTAACTTATCTACAGAAACTACTTAAAGAAGACAAGGCTGGAAGAAGATATTGTAGGAGCCATCCTTATCATCATTATGACATGATGGTATTTCATTTTTTATATATTTGTTGAAGATTAGATAATCACGTGATCCACTACAAACAGTATAAAATTGGACTGCCAAGATTTATGGATATGAAAATGAAAGAAATACTACAACCGTGAAGAAAAAAAAAATCCAAAAGTTACATGATTAGTCTCCTCAATCCTCGGATTTCATGAGTAAACAAGAGTTGAAATAGTTTAGAAGAAAGCAACTGCATAAGTTGATAAGGATTTTATTTTATCCCTCAATTCTTAGTCTAATTTCTTTGTGACAGGAATTGTTTGTCAAATAAACAATTGTTCCGGATGTTAACAGGAACCAATAAGTTTCCTCAATTGGAGAACCACATCTAGAAGTATTTAGATTCAACAATAAAGTTGTTGGTGCAAAATCTGATTGCCATCGGAGAAGTGCTGGAGTCGAAGAAGATGAGGTCGCCACCGATGACCTGCAAAATAAGTCTCGTCCAGAGCCCGAGGTGGTGGCTTCGGCAAGACCCTCCGACGGTCAAGTTAGCTTTTTCGGCCAACAGAAATAGAGTACTCAGTCAAGAAAGTTGCAGAATTTTTGGAAGAAAGAAGAGAGTCTAGAGAAAATATATCCGGAGGGTCCCTTTTATAGACGGAGTTTGTAACAAACTGATAGTAATAGCCATAACTATCGGATAATGGACCGCTCGAGACCACGTGAAGTTTGCTACAGAGGATAGTGTTTGTTGTCGTGAGGTGCCAGTCCGTTTGAGATTTGATAGTTAAAGTTCGGAGGAGTGGGCGTTGGTTGATGATGATCTTTGAGCTATATCAATTCTAGAGGAATTCGGACTCCTCTAAGATAGTCCGGGTATGGGTCGGTTCATATCGTATACGGAACGGACTCGTGCGGAAACCTTCCTGGATGATTGCGGGGAGTTTGGCCACTGGAGGGATCCAAAAGGGGTTCGACCACTGGAGAAGTCCGGAAGAAATTCGACTGTTGGAGGAGTCCAAAAGGAGTTCGGCCATTGAAGGAGTCCGAAAAAAGTTCGGCTACTGAAGGAGTCCAAAAGGAGTTCGACCATTGGAGGAGTCCGGAAGGAGTTCGGCTGTTAAGGAGTCCAGAAGGGGTTCGATTGCTGAAGGGGTTCGAAAGGAGTTCGGCTGTTGTAGGAGTCCAGAAAGAGTTCGACCGCTGGAGGAGTCCGGAAGAAGTTCGGCTGCTGGAAAAGTTCCAAGAGAAAAAATTTTTGATCGAAGTTCTTCTGTGATTACCAGTTACATTAGGCTAAGCATCAGACTGGACTTTGATGGAAATGGAATTTATCCCCAATAATAGTCCTCCTACTCCCAAGTTCGAAATTTAAAGAAAAGAAGGAAAAAGGCGATGGCCGAAGTTCGGTCTCAGGTTCCCACTCTTATCAAGATGAGATGTTTTGGTGTTTACCATACTAGCACCGAAACTTTCTAAGTCTGAAATGAGTCCAAAAAGATGGCCCTTCGAATCTCCTGTCGAAACTCTGCCCTAGGTACGATACCATAAAGACTTTGCCCATCGTTGCTCCTCTATCATGATAAGTGGGACACGCAACGCACGCTGACTGGCCAAAGTCAATCCATAATCATAACTGCTTCGGATCCACAATCCTATCATTTGGAAGTCATTCCCGCCTGAATCTTCTTCTTCTTTCAGCCCCCGTTTGTATTCTTTCCAAGCATCTCATCCTTCTCTCGCCTTCCTAAGCTTCGGACACCCTTTCGATTGATCCTCGTCGCATCCATTGTTCTTTTATCCTCTTTGGACAGTTTAGGTTAGTTTCCTAACTCTTCTCTTAGGTTATTCATGCTTATCACTTCTAGCTCCTTACTTTCCTGATTTTTTTTTTTTGGGGGAGGGGGGGGTTCTTGAGGTTTATCTCGATCGTTTATCTCGATCCGAATGTCTTCCAAAATCTCCCACTCCATCAGTTCATGGGGCTTGTTCGGACTGATCTTCTTTGATTCTGCACCCCTGACCAAGGTAGAATTCAGGAACATATCCTGCTCGTCTTTTGCTCCAGACAACCATCCCATCCATCCTTTTATCCCTGGAACGATCCTTTCTCTGAATCTGAATCCAATATAGAATCCTTCCAGAATATGACCTTGAACTCTCCAGCGCCGACGATCGGATTAGTTCTCCTCCAATTGATCGATTTTGTTTGTACTTAGAAGCTTTGCATGCTAGGCTTACACTCCCGCTGCCCCCATTCGTAGTTATCCTCTTTCGATTTTTAAACATCCCCTTCGCATCTATCATACCGAACTTCTTTCAGTTCATCATTGATTTTTTCTTCCTCTATCGATTGACCGAAGTCCAGCCGACCATTTCACTTTTTAGAAATTTCTATACCTTCAAGTGCCATCCTTCCGTGAAGGATTGGTGGTACTTTTCTCTTTAGGTCGGCAAGAAGGGGTTATTGAAAGGTGCCCTTTCTTTCATTCACAACTGAAAGGAAAAGTTTTTTTTTGTACATTGTCCGACCTTGCCATTAGGTCTTCCTTCATGGGGTTATATTAGAGAGTCAGTTCACTGAGCTCCTAGCTTAGATAAAGTCGATCTTGATTTCTTTGATAAACTCAAGGTGTACCGAGCTCTTCTTCTTTCCGACCTTCTAAAGGAATAGACCTTGTTCAACCTGGGTCTAAGTCTCCACGATCCTACTGGTACATCTTTTCATTTTTGAATCCACATGGTTTTGCGCACGTGTATTGCCTCTAACCGCTCTTCTTTTCCTACTACAGAGATGGACGCACAAGCTGCCAAGGTGCTCATCAAAGGGCTCTTCACTAAGTAGAGGAAAGGGAAGGTGCAAGATGATGGCTTAAAGAGGGCGAAGGTTGATGTTTCCAGCTCCGGAGTCCCCACCTCAACTATCGCTAAGTCTGAGGTCATCATCGGCATCGAGATTGCCCCAACTGCCGAGGTTGACACCGCTAACATGGGCTCGATGCCTTTCATGCCCTCAGATCCCTCCAGCAGGGATTGAGTTTCGAAGCTCCCTATCAAGAAAGCGATAGGAGAGGGAAGAAAAAGAAAGCCATTGCGAAGTCATCTTGCAAGGCTCGCTTAGGCGGACCGGATGGCGATGACAATGAATGAGGGAAGGATCCCTTCGACAACCCGAAGATCGTTCGAGATCTTGCTGATAAGTTTGCCATGCCCGAGGTGGTGGACCTGATGGTTGACCTAGACCCATGGCAGCTCATCTAGAGTTCTCTCTGAACCATCCTCAAGGTGATTGCTCCGTTGCTCGACTCTTTCTCTTCTCTTCTGTGTTTTTCTTCTTTTCTCCTTCTAACACCAATCATTTATTGTAGTCAATTCACCAGATGCTTTTAACACCAATCGTTTGTTACAGTCGAGTCACCAGATGCTCGCTCACATCAAGAGGGCGCATCATCAGGAGGTGGAGGCACAAAAGGCCTAGGAGGACTTTCAAGCCGAGGTCCGCCGTCTTCAAAAGAGGATCGACGAGGTCGAGCACCTTGCCGAGGAGAAGAAAGCGAACATCGAAAGTCTTCAGGATGCGCTACGTAAAGAGGAGTTTGCCCCGGATGAACTAAAGGCCGCACTGGCCCTGGAGGAGTAGAGGAGGAAGTCAAAAATAGGGTCGCCGAACTGGAGACCCAAATGACGAAGTCAATCTTGGAGGCAATGATCCGGGCCATGGAAGAGTTCAAGACCACTTTTGAGATGCAGAACCTGAATGTTGAGTTTGGTCAAGAAGCGTTTATCAAGGGTTTCGAGCTCTGTGAATGCATGATAGCTTGAAGGTTCCTCAAGCTTGACCTCAGCTTTTTGAAGGAGGAGGAAGACGACGTGGATGCTGAAGGAAAAATCCTATTTTTCGAATCAGATTTGTTCAGATCTGATTAGATCAAAAGGAATATTTCAAAAAAAAATTTTCTTAGATCCAAATCAGATATGAGACTCTTCAGATCTGATCTTATCGATCTAATAAATTAAATTAAATTAATCTAATTTAATTATATCTTTGATTATGGGTAATCCTATTATCCATGTGATGATCCTGATATGCAGCGAAGGTTCTGGATCTAGCCACGCAAGTGCCTGGCCTCTATCCGGTATCCACTCAGGGCTGGATCTGAAGATCCTCTTCTTCTCTATCACGTCTCTAAAAATCAGATCTGGATCTGATCTTTAAGGATCTTCAAAACTCCTTTTGAAGATCAGCAGTCGTCCTCTTGCAGCAGTGCAGCCTTCTAGCTTTCCTATCGCCTTTCTCTTGATCTGGATCGCACCAACCAAACCAAAAACTCCTTTTGGACGTGGAGAGGAGAGAGAGGACCTGAAGGTGGCATGGAGAGGGAGGGAGGGAGAGAAGCCTTGGGCATGGGAAAGGGTTAGAAACTCTCAATTCTAGGTTGAGATAGGGTCTTATTTATAGACTAACTGTGATCCAACTCCTCTTCTTCCCAACCAATCACAACTCTTTGTGAAATCAGATCTAAATCTGATTGGTGGGAATAGAGTCCCCTGGATTCCTCCTTAGAGGGTCTCCTAAGACCTCCTTAGGTGGCACCTAAGACTGGTCAAACAGGACTCCTTAGGAGAACTCTAATTGGAATCCAAAAAGGAGATGGAGTCCCATCTGTCCAACAAGGGACTCCTAGGCGTGATCCTCCAACTTGGGCACACGCCTCCCTGGCGTGCGCCCTCTCCCTTGCCAGGTTCTGGCAGGGGGACAAGGCCCCCACCAGCTCTCCAATAGGTGCATGACACATGTGGTCAAAAGTGTCAAGTGTCAAAGGTCAACTATTTGACCAAAGTCAAAGGAACAAGAAATTTAGTAGGTGACCAAAAATGGCAGGTGTTGTCTCAAATTTACTCAAAATAAGACAACCTTTTCTGACTTGGACAACCTCCAGTCAGACCATATGAAGGCCTCTGATTGAGCACAAACTCCTTTGGCTCAGTCAGAGACAACTTATTTATGATAGTTGAAAAGAAGAACGTTAGGTTCAATCGAGTGCTAGCACGATTTTCTTGAACCTAATTGAATCTCATTCAGATCAATTGAACTGGATCAGTTCAATTGATGATCACCAGATTCAAACCCTTGTTTGTGTGACCCAGTTAGGTTCAGTTCTGTATGGTAATGGGATATGTCATGATCTCTATCATCGACATCATCGAAACTCCTTTCGATGGATCAGAACTCTTCTGATTCGAACAGCTAGAATGATCGATCATCTAAATCATTCTAATTGCTCCCAAAATCCACCAGTGACACCTAGCAGTATATGGTGGCAACCCATCAGAGCTGAATGCGAACCTCTTGGTGCAGCTACCTGTGTGATTAAGTTCTTCTATCTTGAGCCCCGATCAGATTAGGGTTAAGGTGAACTCGTCAAACCCTAGTTTCTGTCATATGATGTAATCATTCGATTCAAGTCCAATGTGAAAATCTAAATAGAAACTCTTTCTATTATTTCACTCTGCCATGGCCATGGACTTCTGGACTTGATTCTCATGATCATCATAGGGCTGCTCCTCTACCACCGAGGTAGATAGATTCCATCTTGATGCAATCCAGTTCCTACAATGAACATGCTATAGCCAACATACACCTCAGGGTTCCATATGGCTAGGAGACCGAGTAATGGTGTAGTCAAACTATAACACCCTCAAGGTGAACTGCCGATGCACCTCAGGTCAAAGAACCAGACACACTACTGCAGCATCGAGTCAGTCATTGACGAGAAGGTAGACTTCCCTAATGACTACTCGAGGTGGTCACGCTCAGTGCCCTCGTTCTCTAACGAGTACCTGTACTCTCGCTCCGGTGTCTCCACACCGTAGACTCAAGACTCATCTACTAAAGAGAAGCGATTGTACACCAACCTTCTGGATCAATCACCATCCTCGTGATGATCCTATGGTCGGAGCATTTTATGAGTTAATAATGATTATTCATGTCTTAAATTTTCAACTCTTGAAAATATGAATTATCATTACCATTAACTCAAAGGATGTATCACAGACACTAAATACACATATGTGATAGAAAATAATCCCATTTTATTATTTATAGTCAAAATTATAATTTTGTCCTTAGATGTATATTATAAGTGTCAGTCAATTCTGACTTCTAGGGCACACATATCTAACAAACTCCCACTTGACCTAAAGCCAATTGGCTACAAATTTAAGTCCCATCTTCTCAAGGTGGGCTTCGATCTTCTGCTGGCCCAACGGCTTTGTAAGTGGGTCTGCCACATTATCTGTAGAGTCGACTCTCTTGACCTCGACATAACCTTTCGAGGTAATCGCGGATGAGGTGATATCACCGCTCAATGTGCTTGGATTTCTGGTGAGACCTCGGCTCCTTAGCAAGGGCTATGGCGCCATTGTTGTCGCAGTATAGAGGAATGGCATCTGATGGCATTACTCCGATTTCTATGCAGCAAACTTCTTATACCAGAATGCTTCCTTCGCAGCTTCTGATGCAGCGATATATTCTGCTTCCATGGTGGAATCTGCTATCACTTTTGCTTGGAACTCTTCCAGCTGACAGCACCACCATTGCACACAAATAGACTCCCAGATGTCGACTTTCGATCATCTATATCGGACATGAAATCCGAGTCTGTGTATCCCTGGACTTGGAGTTCTCCATTACCAAAGACCAACATCATATCCTTAGTTCTTCTCAAGTACTTAAGGATACATTTCACAGAAGTCCAGTGTTCTTCACCTGGATTTGACTGATATCTGCTTGTGACACTCACAGCATGGGCTATATCAGGTCGTGTACATAGCATGGCATACATGAGGCTCCCTATTGCAGAAGCATAAGGGATCTTGCTCATGCGTTCTATTTCCTCAGGTGTGCTAGGGCACATCTTCTTGGAAAGATGAATACCATGTCTGAAGGGTATTAATCCCCTCTTAGAGTTTTCCATACTAAACCTCTTTAGTACTTTCTCTATGTACATCTTCTGTGAAAGTCCTAGCATCCTATTCGGTCTATCCCTATAGACCTTAATTCCTAGAATAAAGGATGCTTCACCTAGGTCTTTCATGGAGAATTCCTTGGACAACCATATTTTGACTGATTGTCAACATGGGAATATCATTCCCAATAAGGAGGATGTCATCCACGTACAATACGAGGAAGACAACAGCGCTCCCACTGACCTTTTTGAAAACACATGGTTCCTCTTCATTTTTGATGAAACCAAACTATTTTGATCACATCATTGAAATGAGTGTTCCAGCTCCGAGATGCTTGCTTAAGTCCATATATGGACCTTTGCAGCTTGCAAACCTTGTGATCAGTATCACTGGATGTGAAACCTAGCGGCTGTTCCATATAGATATCTTCCTCAAGATATCCATTTAAGAACATGCCATTTTCACGTCCATTTGCCATATTTCATAATCGAAATAGGCTGCAACAGGCAAGCAATGTGCGGATGGATTTTAGCATAGCCACTGGGGAAAAGGTATCCTGATAGTCAATGCCTTCGCATTGACTATAACCTTTTGCCACTAGTCTAGCCTTGAATGTCTCCACATTCCCATCTGCACCAATCTTTCTCTTGAAGATCCATTTACACCCAATAGGTACTATACCTTCTGGTGGATCTACCAAGGTCCAGACTTGGTTTGAGTGCATCGAGTCAATTTCTGACTGCATTGCCTCTAGCCATTTCTCGGAGTCGATATCTGATATCGCCTCGTTGTAGGTTTTGGGATCATCACCATGAGCACCATTACCTACGAGGAACATTTTCTCTACTTCCTCTGAAATAATACCTAAGTATCTCTTCAGGGGGACGGAAAACTCTTTTCCGATCTACGAGGTGGAGGAGGTAGTGTTCTTATTGGCTCAACCTGATTTGGTTCCAATTGGTCCTTAGCTCGTTGCTACTTGTGAGACTTTCTCATCAAGCTTGATCTGCTTTCCAATGCCGCTATCTTGAATAAACTATTTTTCAAGAAAGATGGCATGTCGACTCACAATCACATTGTGGTCTTCTGGAATGTAGAAATAGTATCCTAATGACTCTTTAGGATATCCTATGAATCGAGCTCTAAAGGACCTAAACTCTAACTTGTCCGCTTGTTGTCTTTTGACATGAGCCGGACAACCCCAAATTCTGAGATGACTCAGACTTGGTTTCTTACCATGCCATATCTCATACGGTGTGGTAGGAACGATTTTAGAGGGAACCCTATTCAGTAGATAAATTGAAGTTAACAATGAGTGTCCCCAAAGAAAATCAGGAAGGTCTGTGAAGCTCATCATGGATCGGAACCATATCTAATAGGTCCGATTTCTCCATTCTGAAATCCCATTGAGTTGAGGTGTTCCTGGTGGAGTCCATTGAGAGACTATGCCATTTTCTTGAGATAGTCTAGGAATTTCCTGACTAAGGTATTCACCTCCTCGATCTGATCGAAGAACCTTAATGGGTTTTCTAGTTTGCTTTTTCTACTTCATGTCTGAATTCTTTGAACTTTTCAAAAGCTTCAGACTTGTGTCTCATAAGATACACATACCCATACCTAGATAGATCATCGATAAAGGTAATGAAGTAGACAAAATTGCCTCTAGCCGGCACATCAAATGGGCCGCACACATCAGTATGTACTAGGGCAAGGAGATCTGTGGCCCTTTCCCCATGTCCAACAAAAGGGAGTTTAGTCATTTTGCCTTGAAGACAGATTCACAAGTTGGATATGACTCAGAAGTCAATGGACTCAATAGCCCATTTTTCTCCAATTTGTTGATCCTATCTTCTGCTATATGACCTAATCTCAGGTGCCATAGATATCTATCATTTGGACTATCCCTAGGTCATTTTACGGCATTCACATTTTGCTCGATAGTTAAAATAGATACATCAATATGTAGCTGATAAAGACCATTAATAAGGAAACCATTTGCAATTTTATTTCTTTCATAAAGAATGTTACAATGGTCCTTAAAGAAGGTAATCACATAGCCTTCTTGTGCTAAGCATGAAATAGAAATCAAATTTCCTGCTAGCTGCAGGCACATAATAACAGTCCCTTTCAAGTACTAAGTCTAAACCAGATGGTAATCGAAGAGGGTATGTTCCCACGGCTCACTGCAGCAACTCTTGCTCCATTACCGATGCGTAGGATCATGTCTCCATCCCTCAGCCTCCTGCTATCCTCAAGATCCCTGCATAGAAGTGCACAGATGAGCACTAGAACCAGAGTCAAGCACCCAACTGGATGCAGAAGAAATCATAAGGTTAGACTCAATAACGAGCATACCTCCAGAAGGACCTTCTCCTTCTTGTTCTTCAGGGTGGCCAGGTAAGTAGGGCAGTTTCCGCTTCCAATGGCCGTCGCTGTTGCAATGGAAATACTTTTCCTTTGACATCGGTCTTCTTCTTCAGTTCTGCCTTCTTTTTCTTTGACCTTCCACCTTCCACCTTCTGCTTTTTCACAGACTTCTTTTTCTTTCCATAAGACTTTCTTTTGGAAGAAGTCCGTTCCATAGCAAGAACTGAGCCTTTAGAACCTTTCATAGAAAGCTCAGCGGTAACCAGCATATTCATTAATTCGGCCAAGAGAATTTTGAAGTTTATGCATGTGGTAATTCATGATGAATTGCCCATATGCATCAGTCAAGGATTGCAGAATAATATCATTCTGCAGATCCAAGTCTAACTTCACACCGAGCTTCTCAAGCTCTTCCAAATGTCCTTGATCATTGTCAGACAGTGATCTTGGACTGACTGCCCATCACATATCTTAGCCTTAAAAAGTCATTTCGTGACTTGATATTTGGCTGCGCGACTCTGTTCACCAAACATCTCCTGTAGGTGAGCCAACATTTGGCGAGCAGTCCCGATATCTTCATGTTGGCGCTGGAGCTCATCAGACATCGAGCCCAACATGTAATATCTGGCCTTATTATCTTCGTCTATCCATTTTTCCAGAGATGCTCTCTGTTCAATGGATGGACGGGCTGGTAAGGTGGGAGGGTCCTGGTCCAATACATGGGTTAACTTCTCGAAATCCAAAATGATTTTGTAGTTCCTGAGCCAATCTTTATAATTGGGTTCGATCAGTCTATGTGTGTCCAGGATACGTGCTAATGGGTTGGACGCAGACATTTTTTTTTTCTTGTAGAGAGTCAAAGATTCTAGTTAGATACTGTAATTATGACTTGATCCAATTTATTTAAGGAATTTTATTTTTAAACAAATTAGCTTCCCACTATTTTCTTTGGATCCCTACACTCTCCTCTGTAGAGATGCAAAAATCTCCATGATTAATGATTTCTAGTGGGTGGTGCGGTCTCACCAACTGACTCATCACCTCACCTAACAGTTATTGGTGATGGGTTAGCCAATGAGTGAACAACTCTTGTTCAATGATTCTCTAATCATGGTGCACCCAAACTTGGTCTCTAATTCATGAATCTCACCATGCCGGAATATTGATCCACTCCTTAGTTAAGTCAGACCCACCATTTGCATAGACTGGATTCCTAATTGAGTCTCTCACCGTATCCGAAATATTGAGCCCAACTCATCCTCCAGCCCATAGCATCCAATGCCTAATAGACATGGTTGCATCTTTTCCGATGCAACTGAGCCACTGTATCCAGCCGAGAACAATCAACCCGGGAAGGGCCCGCACATCTACAATGGTGGAAGACCTCAGACTTAATCTTTTCTTAGGAAGAATTGATTCAGGTCTCATTAAACTAGACTTGACATAGTCATAACAATTATGACTAACCTAGTGGCATGGGTTAGCTCGGATTATTGACCACCTCAGATCAGAACTGTGTCAACAGATATGGCCAGGTAAGTGAGACCGGTGGAAGGGAATATGCCATTAACTCGTACAAGAATGCATTCAGGTCGAGTAGCTTCCAATTAAAAACCAGTCGGTCGTATGTGCCAAACTTACCTTAGACACCAAATTATTGAGCCAGAACCAATTGGGTTAGCCTACAATCCAGACTCTAACCACTGAGCCTAATTAGGTCTTGCTTGATCGATGACTCATGTGACTCAATTTTGACCCAGACTTAATCCTATTAGGCTGGTCAATTTAAGCATTGTTGATCCCATCTAACCAACTCTTGATTCGGTTTGATCAACCGCTTAGACCTAATTGAGCTACCCAAGCCCGAACCCAATATTATGAATATGTCTTAGATCTAAAAATTCTTAATTTTAGATCCTAATTAATATTTCATAATCTTAATTCTTAATTAAGTTTAGGGTTCATAAACAAAATATGCACAATAAAATCCTAGGGTTTCAGGATCTAGGGTTTTGCAGAAAGTAAGTTTTGGATTTCTGATTAAGGACGAATGCGCAGCACCCCTACACATCATAAGAACACCCCATCGAATGGGAAGAGAGGGCCTTTAAATCCTTCTTCATTCTTATGATCGGACGGCCAAGAGGAAAATGCCTTAATCAGGAACATGCAATACTACAAAACTAGTTTTAGATCTATATCATATATCTCATATATAAAAATTAGATCTAATCTAAAAATGGCATATTTTGCATACATCTCATGTATCATATCATGCATATTTTTAGATCTAAATTATCTCATAATAATCTAAAAAATTAGATTTAAATTTGATCTAATCAAAATAAATTCTAATCTAGACAATTATGTAGAACTATTCTACAACTAGTCTAGACATGCATCAATCATATCTCATATGATATTTAAAATTAAATAATTTTTTTTATTTTTTAGATGTTATTATAATATTTATAATATCAAAAAATAGTAAATAAATAGATCTAAAAATTATTAATTAATTAAATCAAAATTATGATGCAAGACTATTCTATAGAACTATTCTATTCTAGAACTAGTCATGCATATCTTTCATAATCTTAGATCCAAATTATTTAATTTTAATTTTTTAATTTTAGATCTGAATCACATCTCATGTGACATCTAAAATCATCTAATTTTTAATTAAAATAAATTTAAAATTAGATCTAAATAATTTTAGAAATCTTGGCTCTGATACCAGTTGAAGGAAAAATTCCTGATTTTTCCCGGTCCAGGTTCGTTCAGATCTGATTGGATCAAGAGATATATTTCAAAAAAATTTTCTCTTGATCTAAATCAGATCTAAAATTTTCAGATCTGATTCTTATTAATTTTAATAAATTAAAATTAAAATTAAATTAAATTAAATCTAAATTTAATTTACTTTGATTATGGGTAATCCTATTATCCTCGTTGATGATCCCGATGTTTGCAGCTGGAAGGTTCTGGATCTAGCCACGCAAGCGCCTGGCCTCTACCGGTATCCACTCAGGCAGGATCTGGAGATCCTTCTTCTTCTCTATATGTACTTCCAAAAATTAGATCTGGATCTGATCTTAAAGGATCTTCAAAACTGGCTTTTGAAGATCAGCAGTCGTCTCTTGCAGCAGTGCAGCCTTCTTCCTTTTCTGTCGCCTTTCTCCTTGATCTGGATCACACCAAACTCGAAGCCAAAAACTCTTTTGGACATAGGAGAGGAAAGAGAGGACCTGAAGGTGGCATGGAGAGGGAGGGAGAGGCAGCCTAATGGGGCATGGGTAAAGGGCAGAAACTCTCAATTCTAGGTTGGGCAGCAGGGTCTTATTTATAGACCCTACTATGCCATGATGCCACATCATTTCGGCCAATCATGGCTCTTTATGCAATCAGATCTAAATCTGATTGGTGGGATGACATTATTTGATCCAATCAGATTAGTCCCTCATAAACCTCCTTAGGTGGTGCCAAGACTGGTCAAACAAGACTCGTTGGCACCACCTAATTTGAAATCATGAAGCAACCTGGAGTCCAATCTGTATGGGACTTTAGGCATGATCCTCATGGGGTGCACGCCTTCCTAGGCATGCACCCCCTCTTTTTTTGCCTTTTAGCAGGAGGACAAAGCCGCATGTTCTCTCCTATGGGTGCATGATATATGGGTAGATGTCTAAGTGTCAAAGGTCAATATTTGACCAAAGTCTAAGGACAAGATTTAGCAGGTGACAAAAAATGGCAAGTATTGTCTCAAATTTATCTCATAAATTAAGACAATCCTTTTTTGACCTAGACAAGCTCCAGTTAGATCAAGTAAAGATTCTTGAGTGAGCCCAAACACATTTGGCTTAGTCGAGATAAGCTTTAATAATTGTTGAAGAAGAACATTAGGTTCAATCGTGTGCTAGCACGATTTTCTTGAACCTAATTAAATCTTATTCAAATCAATTGAACTGAATTAGTCCAATTATTGATATCCAGATTTAAACCTTTGTTTGTGTAATTCAGTTAGATTTAGTTCCGTATGGTAATGGGATACATC